>VDFB02044356.1:0-66528 GCA_007258455.2 Sequoia sempervirens | reverse complement strand
ACAATAGAGATCTCCGAGGGTGATAGATCTGGACGAGATGGAGAGTGAGGGGTACTCAGCCGAGAGTGAGGGATATCATCCATGAGAGATGGAGATCGACTCAGATGTGCATGATATAGTACCGGTAGACACGGCACTACCCGCAGGGGAGGATCTAGTGGCCGTATTGAGAGAGATAGTGGAGAGGCTGCGACAGAGCGAGCAGCGGGTGCAGGAGGCAGGGGCAGAGCAGATTGTAGTAGAGGCAGAGAGGGATGGGTGGCAGGCCTGCTTTGCTCAGGGCGAGAGAGACTACATGGAGCTAGCCAGGCTAGCATCAGAGTAGGAGCAAAGATTGATGAGGGAGAGGGATGAGAGCCAGGATGAGACTGTGGACCTGCGGGCCGAGGTGGAGAGGTTGCAGGCAAAGGTGCATAGCAAGGAGACAGGGGATGCTGAAAGTATGCAGATAGAGCTAGCTGAGCTTAGAGATCGGGTGCGTATAGTGGATGCAGAGAAAGGGGTGTTACAGGCACAGTTGGAGGAGTTGGAGGCTGGGAGGGATGTGTTACAGGCACAAGTTCAGGTAGCACAGAGCGAGAGGTAGATAGCCGAGGCAGAGGCACAGTCACTACGCAGGGAGAGAGATACAGCGACAGCACATGCATCTAGCTTGCGATGAGAGCGAGATTTGGCTGAGCTAAGATTACAGGCTCTGCAGAGGGACAGAGATGCAGCGATGGCGCGGGGACAGGCTACGCAGAGGGAGAGGGATGTTGTAGAGTCACGGATGCAGACCTTACAGGGAGAGAGATGCAGCACGGGCTCAGTTGCAGGGGGTGTTGGTTGAGGGGGGAGGTGCAGGGACAAATGTACAGGAGCTGCACACACAGTTACAGGCGATGTAGGTCGAGAGGGATAGAGGCTCAGAGTAGATACGACAGTTGATACTAGCTCAGGAGGCGTGGGCATGGGAGAGGCAGGCTATCAGCGTAGACCGAGATCGGTATAGGCATGAGTGGAATGCCACGAGACTGATAGCAAGGCAGCGGGATGAGTTTATGCAGCAGGCTAGCTATTGGAGAGGGGTATATGAGCAGGTTGTTCCAAACCCCGCGCAGCGCACAACACGCTACGTCAGTCAGGCTCCACTGCCCCCAGGGCCATCCCAGTCACTGGGGACACACACTAGGGGTTTCAGCAACTACCGGCAGACTCCGTCTCCATACGGCGGTTATCAGGGGACACCCACCCATGAGTACTAGGGGACACCCACCCGCGAGTACTAGGAGACACCAGCACATAGAGGGTCAACACCCGATTCTCCGCAAAGGTCAGATGTGGGCAGCTCACAGTAGAGCAGGCAGATCCAGGACATTAGTTATTTTTGGCAGATACAGGATGGATGGTGTGTACATGTGGGCAGAGGGCAGAGGTGATCCATTTCTCGGGATCTTGTATCTTATTATATGATATATGATAGAGATGTATTGTATTGTGACATTTTATTATTTTGATGATATGGTGGCCTTTATTGACATCATGCAGGATGTTTCCTTTATGCAGCTATATGAGATGATCCATGATGTAATCTGCATGCCTATATATATACACATGTGTATATGGATGACTTATGTTTTATGCTTTATGTTTTTATGGATGGATGATTTATGATTGATGCAAACGTGTTTATGATTTATGATGTATGGATGCACATGTTTATATGATTGTTGATGGATGGATGATTTATGCATGTTTATATGATTTATGATGCACATGTGGATGGACGATTTATGCATGTTTATATGATTTATGATGTATGATTTATGGATGCACATGTGGATGGGTGATCTATGCATGTTTATATGATTTATGATGCAATGACATGTCAATAACGACTATTATGAGGATGCAGGTAGGCGATAGGCGGATGGAAGATTGCATTTGCCAAAAACAACCATTAATATCCTGAGAGGAAGAGGACCAACACGAGGAACGAAGAACGAGAGTACTTGCACAATCGACATCATAAGTGGTGGTTATGATGGAAATGAAGGGTGCATGCAAAGTGGTCGAAATGAAGTGAAAATGAGATCGTGCCATCTTTGGAGCATTGATTTTTACTATAGCGTAAGGTACTAAGCCTTGATATAGAAGACCAAGGCAAGTAAGTACTCTATGCATGAAACAAACACAGCAAACAATAAGGTTATCGTAGCACCCCAAGGTCATGATGACCTCGGTCGGGCCTGGTGCTGTAATAACCACAAACACACAAAGTTATCCCAGTGTAACACAAGATCCTAGAGATCTTGGTGGGTCCTACAAGGGATAACTCGAGAAGACATCAGACAAAACAAATGATCAAGGTATGCCCCCATTTCAGTAGGTCAAAGCACGCCATGGTACGGTGGACCAAGGTGACCTCGACAAGTGATGGGAAGGAACCTAAAATGATAAACAAAATTCGAAAACATCAAGAGATCATAATCAAGACAACAGGTCCTTTGCCATAGGATCAAGGTGGTGGATGGTATTGGTGAGGTCTGCTAGGAAGGACTCATCCTGTTGAGACCAAAGATGGATGCGACATAAGATGACCCAGTTGATGTGGGATGTTGCCGAGGGACAAGATTTTGTAACACAAGGGAATTTCGTTTGTTAAGGACCGGTTAGATGTGGGCATAACTTGATAGTGAAGCTCAAAAGACCAACATAACCTATAGACCTAGGGGCTTGAGGGCCGATCATAGATTAGCCTTGCCTACGTGAAAGCGCAAAGCCCTCGTAGTTCCAGAAAAGACCATGGATAAAGCGAAAAGAAGACCAATGGTGACTGATGATGATGGAAAAATGCCCCGGGGGTGAATCAAATGATCAACCTTGCCTACGTGATAGCGCAAGGACAACGTAGTTAGACTGGCAGACATGACGGGATGGGACCTAGGTGAGGACTGACACGATGGATGACCCTACTTGATGACACAAATGTGAATGATGTAAGCTCAGAGTGGGATACTGAAAAGCTCAGGAATGGGGGATAGGCTAGATGGGTCGTCCAATGCTCAATTCAATATTTACCAAGCAGCCTAGGATGAGATGGGTAAGGACAATGGTGCGGATGAAGGCATAAAATAACTAGGATGTCAGGTAGATAATGATTAAACCCTCTATGGATGATGCCTATTACCAAGTTTTCACCATCCATACTTATCCAAGGTGCCACCAAGAGGTGGTTTTCACCATAGGACGAATTTATTTCTCTTGACTATTTTTGACTCTCTTTTTTTTGATTTTTTGATTTTTTTTTTTTGATTTTTTGATTTTTTGATTTTTTGATCAGATGGGGTAACCGAGCAGACTTAGGTGTAGAATTTTTTCAAATGCATGACATTGATAGGCTCATCTAGGGGGTCTCCTTCAAGAGTAGTCAACCTGTATGCCTCAGATCCATACTTAGCAGCTATGATATAGCGCACCAACCAACTAGCCTCAAATTTTCCTTTCTTGTCTCGGTCTTGCTGAGTACGTTGGTTCTCTTTAAGGACAAGCTCCCCCACCTGGAATTGGCGAGGACGAACCTTCTTGTTGTAACTACGCTTGAGATGATTCTGATATGCTTGCAGATGATCGTAGGCCTTTATTCTGCGTTCGTCCAGTAACTCTAGCTATGCAAGCCACGCAACACGAGCATCCTATTCGTTGATAAGGTTCTTAAGAGAGATTCTCAATGATGGAAGTTCAACCTCGATTGGCAAGACGGCTTCAGCACCAAACACTAAAGAGTAGGGGGTGGCGCCTGTGGGGGTGCGGATGGATGTGCGATATGCCCAAAGGGTAGGATGAATGTGGAGGTGCAAATCTCGGCCAGTGTTATTGACAACCTTTTTGAGAATACAGATGAGGGTTTTGTTGGTCGCTTCGGCCTGCCCATTACCCTGGGGGTAATATGGTGTTGACCAACGATGCTGAATATGGAAGGTTTCCCATAGATGTTTCATGGCTTGGTTCTTGAATGGTTTCCCATTGTCAGAAATGATGGTGGATGGGATACCATATCTACAAAGAATATGGTAAAGGATGAATTTGGAGATCTGAATGCCGGTGATTTGTGAGAGGGGCATTGCCTCTACCCACTTGGTAAAATACTCAGTTGCGGTGATGATGAATGTATGGCCGTAGGATGATGGTGGGTGAATCTTGCCAATCAAGTCAAAACCCCATTGAGAAAACGGCCATGGTGCCAGGAGGGGTTGAAGATCCTGCGCTGGAGCATGGATTAAATCTGCGTGTTGCTGGCATGGAAGACACTTTTTCACAAACTCACAAGCATCATGTTCCAACGTAGGCCAATAATATCCAGCCCGTAGAATGCTCTTAGCCAGAGCCATACCATTTGAATGTGCCCCACAAACACCGCTATGTACCTCCGTTAGTGTCGCATGGGCTTCGGTCTCATTTAGACATCTGAGGAGGATTCCATCATACCCGTGACAATAAAGCATATCACCGATGATGACGTATCGAGAAGAGCGATGAATGAAGGATTTGTGTTGGTTACGTGAAAGGTTTGGGGGTATAATGTTATCATGGAGGTAGGTATAGATGTCTTGGTACCACGGGGAGGTGGGACCTACAATTTTGCACACCATTTCAGTCTCAGGGATATCGTATGCTGGGATTAACAGTTGTTCTACAAGGAACTCACACTCTGTTCGATCCTTGGGCATGTCCAGGAGGGAGCCGATAGTGGCCATCGCATTAGCCGCCTTGTTTCGTACCCTGGGAATCTGTTCAAATTGTATGGAGGTGAAGTATTTCTTGAAATCATCCACCATGTGCTTGTAGGGTAACAACTTATCATCCTTGGTCAGAAACTCATCATTAACTTGCCTAATGACTAGCAAGGAATCACCGAAGACTTTGAACTGAGTTATGTGCCACTGTTTGAAAATTCTAAGGCCAGTGAGGAGGGCTTCATATTCCGCCATATTATTGGTACAGAGAAACGCTATCCTAAATGATTTTGGGATGTAGTCACCTTTAGGGGTGACTAATAGAATTCTTGCCCCACATCCACTGTGAGTGTATGAGCCATCAAAGTATAATGTCTAAGTTGGTGCTTCTATTACTGTGTAGATTCCTTCATCCAGGAATTCAGTGTCTATTGGGTAAGAATCTTCTAGTGGTGCTTCAGCCAATTGATCAGCAATAACCTGTCCTTTAATAGCTTTGCGCTCTACATACTCGATGTCAAATTCACTTAGTAGCATGACCCATTTGGCCATGCGGCCGGTCAAAGTGGTTCTAGATAACAGATATTTCAAAGGATCAATTTTAGCAATTAATTTGACTGGGTGACTGAGCATGTAATGGCGGAGTTTCTGTGTACTGAAGACTAGTGCAAGGCACGCTTTTTCCATAGGAGAGTAATTTAACTCATAGCCGACTAGTGTTCTGTTGATGTAGTAGACTGCCCTTTCTTTGAGTGACTCATCGTGTTGTGCCAATAATACCCCCAGTGCGACTGAGGTAGCAGAGATATAAAGCAGAAGGGGTTTTCCTGGAATGGGCGGCATCAAAATTGGTGGATGAGCTAAGTATTCCTTGATTGTATCAAAACCCATTTGACACTGTGGGGTCCATCGGAAGGTGGAATCTTTCTTCAGAAGATGGGTAAACGGCTGACATTTATCTTCGAGCTGGGCTATGAACCGACGGATAGACTACATCTTTCCCTGGAGGCTCCTTAACTGCTTTAGATTGCGTGGAGGCAGCATGTCCAGAATAGCCTTTACTTTGGCAGGATCAACTTCAATACCTCTGCGGGAGACAATGAAACCCAGTAATTTCCCTGACGTGACCCCGAAGACACACTTTTTTGGATTCAACCTCAACTTATAATTCTCTAACCTCTCAAATATCTTCTTTAGGATGGTCGGATGTTCTACTCGTGTTCTGGACTTCCCTAATAGGTCATCAACATAGTCTTCCATGATGATATGGATGAGGTCATGGAAGATGACCGTCATAGCTCTTTGATACGTTGCCCCCGCATTCTTGAGACCGAAGGGCATAATATTGTAACAGAAGGTTCCCCAAGGGGTTGTGAAGGTGGTTTTGTGTTGGTCTTCAGGTGCAATTCGGATCTGGTTATATCTAGAGAAGCCATCCATAAGGGACAACATCTCATGTCCTGCTGTTAAGTCAACCAACATGTCAATATTAGGAAGAGGGAAATCATCTTTTGGACAGGCTTTGTTGAGATCCCTGAAGTCTGTACAAACCCGGATGTCACCATTTGGTTTAGCGACTGGCACTATGTTGGAGATCCACTCAGAGTAGTCAATTGGTCTGATAAATCCTGCCTCCAGTAATTTCTCTAATTCCTTCTTAACTAACAATGCGACTTGCGGGTGCATCTTACGGAGTTTTGCTTGACAGGTTTAGCGTCTGGGCGGATGTCTAGATGGTGGACCACCAAGGCGGGATCTAAGCCTGGCATGTCTGAGTATGACCAAGCAAAGTTAACAATTCCCTCTTGGAGTAGCTGTGCAAAGACCGGATACTCTTGTTCGGAGAGTGACTTGGCTACATAGGTGATCTTAGGATTTTCAGCAGTTCCCAAATTAATCTCTTGCGTCTCTTCAATCAAAACAGATGATCTGGCAGATAGCTAAGTTCCCATAAGGGGAAGATGAACATCTCCATCTTCTAGCGCCTCTTCGAGGTTTTCGCCATCAGATGCGTCCTTTATTTTTACTTTTTCAAGGTCACGAAGTGCCTCAGGGAGGTTTTCACTAGATGACCATTTGTTATTTTTCTTATTCTCATTTTTGCGACTGGATTGTTCATCCTCCCCCAATCCCATGAGGTTAACATAGGTATCCACAGACATACTGATAGGTGTGCTAGTTCGTAGGTCCCAATCAATGAGTTCAGGATGGCGGAGGGATAGGCTAATAGTGCAAACGGATAGGCATTCGAACATGGAAGATAGGTCATCATGATCGACGTCATCATACGCACGTATGATGGATTCCTCCTCGGGTATGTCTTCCAATAAGCCGTTGTCCACAACTACACTATTGGAAGCATTAGACGAT
The DNA here is from genome assembly GCA_007258455.2 of Sequoia sempervirens. Lineage (NCBI taxonomy): Eukaryota > Viridiplantae > Streptophyta > Pinopsida > Cupressales > Cupressaceae > Sequoia > Sequoia sempervirens. The sequence goes on along the minus strand of VDFB02044356.1, from coordinate 59,443 downwards.
GTTTCAGGGCCTTTTTGCTTTCTGTCATACCCAATGCCCACATTTCTTGGTAGTGGAGATGTATCAATGGGTTGTAACCGCCCTTGTTCTTGCTTTCCTAGGCTCTGCCTTGATATCTATGCTTTTCCACAAACTTTGTCGGCCAGGGGTACTTTTCTTGGAAGTATTCCTTGAGAGGAGTTTCCGGCTGAGGCTCTTCTCGGTAAACCCACTGGCTTATATCTTCTTCGGGTGCATCTATCTTGATACTTGGGGACACAAAAGTGGTAGTAGGGATTTTTTTGCCACGAAAGGTGATAGTCTTGTCCACTTTTGGAGTAGCATGGGAAGGTTGACCATACTCGTGTGGCGATGGTGGCATGGTTGCTATATTGAGAGCAGTGTGCATTTCGTACTCACCACACCCTTTGTCAATGATTTGGACTTTTGTGACTATAGGATCAGTGGAAGATGGAGCGACTATTACGGTGAATGGTGGATTAATGGGTGATGACCGAGATGCCCCCATTTCGACCCTAGGACAATAATGTAAATGGGGAAATGATGCCTCTAGAGCGCGGCAATATTCGAATGGTTGGGGGTCGGCATAGATGGTGACCTCTTGTCCATTGATTGGGAATTTGAGGCACTGATGGTAGGTGGAAGGCACAGCTTGCATGGCATGGAGCCATGGACAGCCGAGGAGGAGATTATATGGTAAGTCCAGATCAAGGACATGGCAGGTGATGTACTAAACTACCGGTCCCACTTGGACAGGAAGATTGATGATCCCTTCTGAATTTCTTTCTACATTGTCATAAGCCTTGATTGTAATAACCTGGTTGCTTAGGTCCGCTTGGGTATACCCCACCTGCTTTATGAATTTTAAAGTGCACAAGTTGAGGGCAGAGCCATTATCTACCAGGACCCTTTTTATTTTATGCCGATCGACTACGACTTCAATATGTAAGGGGCGATTGTGATTAGCATCAATGTTGGGCATATCATCGTGGCTGAAGTGTAGTTGGTGAGATGAAGCTAGGTGTCCTACCAAGGCTTGAAATTGTGTAGGATCCATATTATTAGGCACATGGGTTTCCTGTAGGGCTCTATTAAGGATTTCTTGATACACGGGGGAAGACTTGAGTAAATCCAAGATGGAGATATGTGCAGGGGTCTTTCCCAAGTGATCAAGGATATTGTACTCAGAAGTTATAGGAGTCGGTTGGGCAGGTGCAGAGGCTGCAGGAACGGTGATGCGGGCTCATCGTGTGGTAACAACACATTGAGAGTCTTTAGCTTTGACATGTATCATGGATACACGAGGTTCTACCTGCTCAATGTAATGAATAATACCCTCGTAATTGAGGGGTACACTCTTGTAATTCATGTTATTTGTGCTGTTGTTTTGAGGATTACTGTTGGAAGTGCCCGAGCCTTGGTTATGGTTTGGAAAAGCGTTTTGGTAAATCTGCAACTGAGCATTGGACGATGGAGCTTGGTTAGGATCAACCTTGATGTCACCTCGATCGATGAGATCCTGGACATAGTTTTTTAGACCCTGACACTTATTCAAAGAGTTCACTTTAATTTTGTGGAACTCACAATATTCATTTTCCCTAAACCGTGCGGGCTGAGGTTTGGATTCGTCTAGTGGCTTAGTGACGGGGTACGTGATTGGATAGCTGATCTGCAATAGTTTATTGAAGACGACACTCAAGGGTTCTCCTAGTTGAGCATATTGGCATTTAGGGTTCCCTTGGTTATTTTGATTGGATTGTTGGGGAGGACGGGGTGTCCCTTGCGATATGGATATGGCATTAGGTACAGATTGTTGTTGTTTCTGGGAGGTGTTGGCCACTTGGACATGTTTAGTATCAGTGACACCATCATTGACTGCATTCTTGCTCTTGTTCCAGAAACGTGGCTTGTCGTTGAATGTCCTTTCCCTATCTTGGTTATATATTTTGATGTGCCCCTTGGCAACAAGGGCACACTCGAGGATGGGTCCTTTCTCCACCACCTCCGCAAAAATGGTGACACAATGTAATCGAAAGTTGTGGGCCATGTCAGGATGAGAGTTCTCCACAAAAAGGGTGACCATGTCCTTCTCTTTCAAAGGAGTTTTCATTCGGCTTGCCAGGGCACACCACCTCTGGAGGTAGCTAGTAAAAGTTTCCCCTTCACGTTGTTTCTCCTTGAGAAGATCTAGGGTATCAGTATCTTTCTCCAAGTTGAAGGAGAAGTAGGAGACAAACCTTTCTGACAAGTCCACAAAAGATTTTATAGACCCCTTGTCGAGGGTCATGAACCACCCTAGTGCGTCACTCCCCAGACTTCGGGGGAACAGACGCAAGAGATAGTTGTCATTGTGGATCACTTCTTGACACTGGGAGTAAAATTCCCGTAGGTGGGCCTTAGGATCTTTGTTCCCCTTATATTTGTAAAATTTTGGCATCTCAAAATGCTTGGGGAAGGGAATCAATGAGATGGAGGGATCATACGGATAGGGACATATATCTTCGAACTTGAACGATTGTTTGCTAGTCCCTGCTTGGAGATCTTTTAGTGTGGCTTTGATTTCCAGGATGTCCGTATTAGCTGGTGTGTCAGACGGGTATTGATGGTAGGACGATTGTGGATTCTGAGAGGATGTTTGGAGATGGGCATATGGATGAGGAGGTGGCAGCCCTTGTTGATACGCCAATGGACCTTGCTGATAAAGAGGTTGTTGTGAGGCGGAATATGAATGGGTCTGGTAGTTATGGGTGGCATACTGTGGGGAAGTAGGGAGAAGGTGTTGTTGATTAGCTTGCCGATATTGGGGGTGCTGATATGACTGTTGCGATGCCCCATAGGAGGGTTGTTGTTGTTGATATTGGGGCTGGTTGTAATAGTTGTAATGATGGGGTGGTTGTTGATATTATTGTTGATGCATAGTTGGTGGCTGTGATGGGTGAGATGGGATGTTCTATGGTGGTTGCGCTTGCGGGCGTAAAATGGATGCAAGGAATGGAGATATGGTCGGGGCTGAAGGTCGAGGTTGATTTCCTTGTGGTTGATGCTATGATGGTTGTGTTGAGAATGGGGGATTGACCAACGGTTGTTGTTGAGGTGGAGGTACGATTGAGATGTGGTGCGAGGGAGGTTGTTTAGCGCTAGTGGAAGCATAGGCTTGGGGAGGTTGTTGGGGTACGAATGATGATGATGGAGGGATGTTAGATTGGGGCGGTTGTTGAGGTACGAACAATGATGGTGGAGGAATGTTGGATTGGGATGATGGGGGAGGATTGAATGACGATGGAGGAGGAATGTTGGATTGGGATGATGGGGGAGGATTGAATGACGATGGAGGAGGGATGTTGGATTGGGATGAAGGTGGAGGGTTGAATGATGATGGAGGAGGAATGTTGGATTGAGGTGGTTGTTGAGGTACGAATGACGATGGTGACAGATTGTTTGTCCCAGGAGGTGGGGGTAATACGGCGAAGGGGTTGCCCCCAGTGTTGACAGGAAGCGGGTTCGAGAGGGGTGGTGCTGGTAGCATTAATGGTTGTTGTTGTGGGATGTTTTGCGGCATGCCATAGGCAAAAGGATCATTGGGATCAACGGTTTGGGGTGTTCCTGTGACTGAGATGGTGGGATATGTGGGATTGCCAACGGGATATAGGACGGCGTTGCTGAATTTAGGTTGATGCCAATCTTCTGCGGAAGGAACGTTGGGGACATACGAGCTACTGGGGATGTCATGTGAACATTGGGATACATTGGTTGTAGAGGTGCCATACTTGGATAAGTCGACACCTGACGGTAGTTTGACACCTTTGTCAATCAAGTGAGCCAAGATTTGGTCACCATGTCTTTCGAGAAGGCGCTCCGTCATTTGTGCATTAACTGGGTTGCTAAAGTGCTCCTCGAATGTGAGCTCGGGTTGCTCGGCCATGTTTTCCTCCTCAGGTGGTGACGTGTTTTGACCATCCACATTGGATTGGGATGAGGTGTCGTTGTGGGGATCGTGAGGGATATTAGCACCATAGTTGGGATTTGATGAGATGTTGACCGTGTTGGTGGGATTTTGAGGGTTGTTCGATTGGGCATTTAGGGCTTGTTGGTCGGCCATTTTCTTTGCCTGTGATCGAGTCTGAACGGGCATGCAAGATGATGATAGAGATCAAGGTATTAGAAAGACCTTGATGATGAAGGATCGATTTGATTTTGATGAAATATTAGTTGACGACGATTGATTAGGTCGACGTGGATTGGCTTGATGGGATTGGATTGGGTTGATTGGTAGATGTTGGATTAACCTAGATTCTGGGTTTTGATCCAAATAGGTTTGATGATGTGGGGATCAGATCGATATGATGATTAGGACTGATGTGATGATAGATATGATGAAGACTGAGATCCACAACCGAGTTTAAGAAGGATCCTTGGTAACACTAGGTATTGATTAAAAGGTGGATGTATGATAACGACACTGAATCCAACTTGAGATAGAAGCATATTGATTGGGTCGAAAAGGATAACTGACCTAAGACAGATAGCGATCCTAAGCCAGCTATGATGATTGTGATTAGGGATGAATACCTAGGTCAACTTGGATGACAACTCCAACGGGGTTTATATGGAATAACGGAAATCAGAGATGAAAGCGTGTTTAGGATGGATGGGGAGTGTCTCAAGATAGATGAATGGCTCTCGAAACAAGCAAAAGACTATTCAGGACAAATGACCCTTAGAACGAAGGGATGGGGGCTTGGAAGAGATGTTCAGATGTTTGTTTTGGACGCTAAATGATCGTTTCGGTGTTCAAAACAGAGGGACAATGAATGCCAAATGATGGTCTAGGATGGTCAAAGGGACAAGTCCACCACTGCAAAAGGACAGGTCCGCCACTGTGTTTGGACAGATCTGCCACTGCACTAGGACAGGTCCGCCATTAAACTGGGACAGATCCGCCACTGCAAAAGGATAGATCCGCCACCGAACTAGGACAGATCCGCCACTAGACTAGGACAAATCCGCCACTGCACTAGGAAAAATCCACCACAACACTAGGACAAATCTGCCACTGCACTAGGACAGATCCGCCACTGCACTAGGACAGATCCGCCACAGCACAAGGACAGGTCTGCCATAACACGAAGACAGGTTTGCTAAAAGATAAGGTTAAGTCCGCCAGAGGATAAGCTTAAGCTTGGTTTTTTGATGGATGGCAAAGGCAAAGGACCCAAATTGTAGCAATCACAAAAAGACTTGGCCAAACTGACAATCACTGGTTTTTGCACAAGAAAGACAATTCAAGCAGCACAACCCTAATATTAGTAGAAACGGGTACGGTCAACAAAGTCTTCTACTCTAGGATGCACATGGTTTCTAAGGAGTCCTCGATATACACCCGGTACGTGAGGCCCAAACCGTGAACACCAACCCGTTACAAGCGTGAGTCGGGAACCTTAGCGAGATACTAGAGGCTCGGACCAACTCTTCACGTCATCCCGACGCTTCGCCAATTACAACATGGTTGGATTGGGGTACAACTTTTGCTCTCCCCCCTTTATATACCTCGCCGGTATGTGTGGTTGGAATCGTCCCTTGGGGTGATGAAATCCCCAAGCAGGTCCCACTAAGAAAGTGAAAAATGGTGACTCAAAAGGACTTGGAAAGCTACGATTTCTTGTCACCCAGGATCGCCAAATGGCGAAAGGGGATTGGATACATCAAATAGCCTTCCCAAACATGCCAACCAAGGTTTATTGACACCCTTTAATTAAACTATGTTCCTATTTTACCAAAAGACATTCAGAAAAGATTTGAACTTTTTACCTTCTGGAGGACAAGTCCGCCACTCTGCAAGGACAGATCCGCCACTCTGTTAGGACCAGTCCACCACTCTGTTAGGCCCAGTCCGCCACTGTAGGATAGGTCCGCCACAGCAGGACAGATCCACCACCGGAGGACAAATCTGCCACCCTGTCAGGACAAATCCGCCACCGCAGGACAGGTCCGCCACTTCCGGACAGATCCGCCACTCTGTTAGGCCCAGTCTGCCACCTCTAGATAGATCCACCACTCTGTCAGGACCAATCCGCCACTCTGCAACCTGGACCTTGAAAAATGCAAAAAATAGAAAACATGAAGAAAATAGACCCGTTTGTGGGTCCCACCAGGCGTGGCAGAAATGTGATAGGTCGAAATAGAGGGTTAGAAATCAAGCAACAACTAAAAAGAGTGCAAATAAACAACTAAAAATAACCTACACCTCAAGATTAGCCTAAGTTGGAAACAAAACAAGACAAAGCCACAAAATGGAACTTTATACCTTGCGTTGAGTCGATCCTTTGGTTGGCCCTTCGATCTTTGATGTGTATGCTCCTTGGATGGCAAGATACAAGCTAGATGAGGATGTGAAGATGGGTGCAAGTGGATGAAAACAAGAAAATGGCTAAGTGTTGGTTGAGAAACAAAACTGCAAGAGTTTTGCTAGCACAAATGATCTCCCCAAAATCAGAGAAAAGAGGGGGTATTTATAGGATTTTTGGGAAATCCTAGGGGAAATGGACGGTCAAGATTGATCCACCAAATATCAAGATGTAGGGCTGAGGTGAGTTGAGAACTCACAAGCCCTCACATCTTGACATGTGGCATGTGAGATAGCCCTAAAAGGTGAAGTGGACATGAGGTGGAAGGAAGGACATGACATGGAGAGGGGTACAAAGTACCTTGGGATTGGACAAGATCTCCTCATAAAGGAGGTCCTTGTCCCCATGTGGGTGAGAGGACATGTGAGGAATTAAAAATTCCTCAAATATTCTCATGGGGATGAGAGAAAGAATAAAGAATAAGTGAAGGACATGTGGGGAGAAGTGAAGGAATTAAAAATTCCTTTTAGGTGCCTTGGGGGATTAAAAGGTTAATTAAAAATTCACATGGGGAAGGGGGATGCCTTGTCCAAAAGGAGAAAGCCTTTAATAAGGTTGACTCAAGGACATGTGCCATAAATAGGATGAGGATTAGGTTAGGCTAATCAAATGATTAAGGTTGTGCAAGCACTCAGTTAGATGGACTAATGACTGATTAGAGGCAAATGGGAAATTATGGAAGATGTGACCTTAATGATGATTAACGGTGTGCACATGCTAACCCTTGTTAATTAGAAGAAGATGAAGTAATTAAATGGATTAGGGGCCAACTTGCAAAAGTTGGAGGATGTGACCATGAGAGAGAAAAGATGAATTAAAAATAAATTTTAATTCAAAAGGGGATATGACTAGATTAAATAAAAGGGCATATTTATTTAATTTAGAGAAGGAAGAGGGGCAGAGTATTAAATTAAATACTTTAGGACCTTTGTGCAAGATGCAAGGTATTAATTAAACAATTGTCTTAATTAATATTGATAGGGGGGATGAGCAACTGGATGAATAAGGAGACGTGTTTGATCATATGGAGTGATCAAAATTGGACGTCTACATATATATATATTTGTGTGTGTGTGTGTGTGTTCCCTTGTCTTTATGTTGTATTGCCATAGCATCTTGAATCTCGAGGGATTGTGTAGTCTCCCTAGATTCATTGTCCTCCTATCTCTTGAACATTTAGATAATCAAACCCCTCTTGACATATTTTCTACTTTTGTGTGATTTTGAGCATAAGTTTATACTCTCATTAAGTTGGAGATAAATATAGATTTATAAATTGTCACCCTTGAAAATATCAGACTATGTTTTTCTCCCCCTTAAGTGATTGGACCTAATTTTTCCCCTAAGTTCTTAATTTATTCATTGTATGGCCCATTATAACATTTATGAAGAAATCAAATGTGTAAGATCCAAGTAAACATTTAATATTTTAGTAGCTTTAGGGATTTGGACAAGGGAATCCTTGTGTCTAGGTCCTCTTAATGTGACCCTAAAATTTAAAGTGTTTGTATTATTAAATTAATATTTGAAATTTAAATTCAGATTATTGGCCATCAAGAATTAATTTTCAAGAAATTAGAGTTATTTCATACAAATACCAAGACATTGAACATCATTTTCAACACTGAAGAAACATGCCAAGTTCTATGTGAGTTTTTTCATATTTATGCATAATTTTTTTTTGTGAGGACTAATACATGTAGGTCTTCAAAGAAATTCAACACAAATTGAATTCTAGGAATAAGGAGATGTGCATGAATTTCATCCTTCAAGAAAATTAAAATTGAGTTTTGAGTTGTACCCCATTCTGGAGTCATCATTCATTTATCATTTTAGCCTCTATCCCTTGAAAGGATAAGCTCTATATAATCATTTTTTCTATTATGGAGGTGGAAACACCAACACTGGGTTTAACTAAGGAAAAACCTTATATGACACAACCATTCCTCTCCTTTTAAATTTTTAGGTGTAGATCTTGAGTATATTAAATGAATATTTGAAGAAAATCCATTCATTCATGCATTCAAACCCTACAACTTGACAAGATACAAAAACTACAATATCTCGACAATAGATGAAGATATGAGAACAATATTTGGAAACGTAAAGCTATAGACTTGGTACTTGAGGCCTTTGAAATCATATTTAAGTTTCAAACACTACACCCTAGTCCGCACATAATGAGCTAAAATTTAAACTACAAGTTGACAATACTCTGCTTTATTTGGATCTAGTCCTCAAATTTCACTATAAATTTCTAGCTTTTTCATATGTGCATCACAATAGTGCATTTTTCTAATTAGTGTGTCATATCGTTGTATTTCATACAAAATCCAAATCTAAAATCTTGCAAATTTAGATCTTAGGGTTGATTGACTCACCTTTAAAGTTACAATTCAATCTCTTATCCTAGCCAATATTTAATTTTAAATTGTAAGGCCCTCGTGGAAAAGCTTTGAAATACTAAGGTGAATTCCTAGGGTTTCATTTTTCCACCATATCAGGGAGATCTAGTTAATTATTGCAAAGGTCATATTCTTTGTCCTTATAAGAAAATGACTTTGGAAAAGATAATGTTGAAGTAGGAAAACCAATCCTTGACAGAGACAATGGAATCAATAATCTGATCCTTAATGGTGAATATAAAATCATCATTAGCATTCTCAATACTAAGGATTTTACTCATTTTTCATATAGAAATAGCATAAATGATACAAATGAGAACCTCATGTATTTAAAAAAAATAAAATTAATCATGTTTCCATACTGAGGGTACCATCCCTACAAATATTAAAAATATATCAACAAAGAAGCAAGGGTTAGTGATTGAACCCTACTCATTGTCATTAGATTGATAGAGTGATGATATGAGAAGATTTAAGACAAATTATATTAAGTATTATGTCTAATCTATTCATATGTACATAATAATAAAGAGTAATTATTCCAAAATTTTGCCTACTAGTACTAGAAAGGGTTTTGGAAGAAGCACAAATTTCCTAGCTTCCAATTTTTTTAGCAATTTCTTTTATATCTAATTACTCGCAAAACCCAACAATTGGGGGAAACCTCAATAGAATTAAGACCAAAAATTATGAAAGATTCAAAAATAATATGGAGGTGTGGGATATTTTTCCAAGGAAAACCTCTCATGCTACCTTGAAGTCATCAATCCACATAATAATGTGATTTCCAAGCAATTCACCCCCTCACCCCCTCATGGAAAGTTGTTTGGTTTTTATTAGGGGAATCATATTTGAGGTCTTAGAATATTTGATATCTAAGGATACTAGGCACAATATAGAAGTGAGAAAAAAATACAGGATGATAAAAAATAATGACAATGATGAAATGAAAATATTAATGAAGCTGTGAAAAAAAAATCATAGATTCCAAAATGGCTTTAGAAGGGAAATTTTTTTGGGTGCTAGAAGGATGTGGTAGAGACCCTAATTTTTTAATTATATGTTAAATTGAAACCGTAAAATTTTATTTTACAATTTCAAGGGATTTTCTGTATGTGCCATATCATTAAACTTCAAGATTAAATAGGATGACACTGATACATTTGACTCCGAATTCTGACAAAAGTTTGTTGGAATTTCAATGAAATTTCATCAGTGTGAAATTGACTTGCAACCTAAAAGGTGACTCAAAGAACCCAAATATTTGAATTTGGGGACTTTGTAATTAATATTGTATGAAATGAAATGATATGAATAACCATGAAAATTAACTATTCTAATGAAAATACAAAAAAAATTGAAATTGATAGTCAAATTTAAGGACCAAAAATGGAAAGAACAAACATGTGTGCACCTATAGTTTGAATTTAAGCTAAATTTGGGTGTGCTATAGTGCAAGGATTCCCTAATATAGGCGTATAAAATATAAATATGATTTTACAAGCCATAGGCATCCAATCCATAGCTTCTCTCTTCTAGATCCTATTGTCGGATCCTTGTTTGTTCATGAAATATTGTAGTTTTTATATCTTGTGAAGTTTTGGGGTTTGAATACATTAATGAGTAAATTGCCTAAAAATATTCCTTCAATCCTCTTCAAATTTATACCTACACACTAAAAAGGATAGGAAGGTTTGTTCCAAATAGGGGCTTTCCTTGACCAAACCCTGTATTGGTGCTTCCACCTCCATAATGCAAAATTTTATTATAGAGAGCTTATCCTATTAAGGGATAGAGGCTATAATGAAAAATTAATGATGAATCAACAATGGACTACAACTCATCACTCAAATCTGATTTTGTTGAAGGACTTAAGCCATGCACATCTCTTCAAGGCTTGATTGTAATTTTTCTTTGATTTATTTGAATACCTACAAGTGTTTGTCCTCACAAACATAATGGATGCATAAACATGAACAAACTCACATAAAATTTGACATGATCCTTCCATTTTGAAATGTTTCAATAATATTCTAAATGCTACTCTTGAATTGACAATATTTTCTTGATAATGCTTCTTGATTTACAACTCTTGCTACATTATTTCACTTCTTGATCATACATCCTTTTTCAAATGATGCAATGACTAGGTACATATGTGAAATTTCTCTAGTTTCTCAAAACATAAATCCTAATGGCTAACAATCAGAATTTGAATTTTAAATATTAGTTTACTACCACCAATACTTTTAATTTTGGGGCTAGATTAAGGGGACTAAGGTGCCAGGATGCCCTAGTCCAATTAATTATTATCATGGGCGATGTATTCAATAATTTAGGAAATTAATAGCACAATTAGGTCCAATTACTTAGGGAGAGAAAAATGTATTGTGAAATTTTTAAGGGTGACAATTTATGATGTTATATTTAATGCCCACTTTAGTCAGAGTATGAACTGAAACTTAATTAGAAAATATGTCAAGATGGGTCCGATCATATAAATGTTAAAGAGATAGGCTGAAAATGAATCCAAGGGGAGTGCACAAGCCCTAGAGATTCAAGTTCTTATGGAAAGAAAACATAAAGACAAGGGAAATCTAAACGTGTATGTAATTTTGCATAACAACGCAAAATATACAAGACAAAAACATAATACATAAACACTACACATGCACAAAGCAATAAAAACATAAAACAACATGAAGAAAACATAAAAATAAACACAATATTAGTCTTAAAAGGATTCAAGTTAGTAAGGAAAAGAGACCTCGATCTTAAATTTGTCTCAAATACTATAAAACATCCATTGAATGTGGGTTAGTCACAAAGCATGTTCTCATAAGGATGTAATAAATCACTCATGAGATTTGTAACGCCCCGCCATGCAACCCTAAGGAAAGTTGCAATTTACTAAACAAACGAACTAATTTTTTTTTTAAACAAGAACAATTAACATACAAGTTCACTTAACCATTGCCAACCATTTCCCTAAGGCTACAAGACCGTGTTACTGAAACCAAAAGCAGAACATGAATTAAAATGATATCATATAATTACCTAACAATTAAAGTTCACATACATTCCATTCATAATAAATTTACACCCAAGAATATGAAGTGCCACATGATTTCAAACAATATAGCTTACAACATGTTTACAATTAAGATTACAATACTCATTTCCCAAATGAGGTAAATCCAACAAATATGATAGTATATTACAAATTCCGCCTTGATAACAAATGAGGGGTAATAAAATACAATAAGTACTGAGAGAACAAGGCATGAGAAGAAACTGATTCCTGTGAGCTCTCCATCTAGAAATATCGACCACACGAACAAGAAGAAGAACCAATGGATTAAGATGCACGCCACCCGACCACGTGGAATCCAAAAGGTCCCACTCCCTTCGTGCTAGGAGATAGTAACAAGGAATTCCTACACAAGACCATCTACCACTAGACACAAGCTAAAACATAACTAAACAGAAACAACAACAATCACAATATCACTTAACAACTACAATCACAAAGTCACTTAACAACTACAACCACATTATCACTTAACACTACAATCACAACATCACTTAACACGAGGTTACAATGCTTCCAGAGAACAAAGATCATGAACTTCACACAATAACTGATTAACTGTCGACATAGGAAGAGTTTCATGCATAAATTGCCATGAGTTACCCTAGCTCAACCTTCCTAGGCTACCGGACCCCCATCCTGGGTTACCCTGGCTTGCCTGTATCGGCCGCCGGACCCTCACGCAAAACTATGCGTCCCATCTCATCTTGAGCCTTATCATTCACTTGCTTCATGAGAGAGACATTCTTTATCTTTATTAGTATGAAAGATCCCCATTAATTCTTTTAGACTATCACTTAGTTAAACTCTAGGTGAGTTACCCTGGTGCCCCTTTGTGTGTCGGACCCCCACAAAGAGCCACTCTCCTATCGACACCACACAAGGTACAATACCACAATAAGTAACTAGACAACATAACCTCTCCAATCCAAGGAGGAAACAAAACAAGGACACTCACTCTGAACATTGGAGGAAACCAAATACGAAAACACACTCCTTCCAAAGGAGGTACAAATCTCATTACCCTCTCCTATTTCCCAGGAGGCACAATACCCCGTTCATGGAAACTGGGTACAACATAATAGTACAACTCTACACCATTGCCAAGGTGATTCACAAATCGAACCTCTACACAAAACATCCCACTCTAGAGAACTTCTCTGGAAGACTTACATAGACCCTTAACCCCATCTACCCAACATGGAGAATAAAAGAACATGATAGAAAAGCATTCCAGGCAACTCAATATCTAATGTTAGGGTTTCCTAAACCCAGTCAAACACAGTTTCCAATCTTGCATTTACTCAATCAAATACATCAAATTCACTTCCCAACATTGAAGTATTACAACCCAATCATTTACTTTAAATTTCACAATTAACTTCCCTAATGAAAGCGTTCTAATAAATAAAGTCATCTGAATAAAATAATCAACCCTTACACTACGTTTAACAGTTGTATTCATAATCGAGGTATTATAATAAACAAATTCATCCAGTTAAATAAGTCATTCTCATATCTCTAAGTTTCATGAATATACTCAAAATCAAGACATTTAATAAATAAACAATTAAACTAAATCGCTTATTCCATTTTTCAACCATAAAATAAATTAATTAATCAAAATAAATAATCTCAATAGTGCATAAAATCATAAATCAATGCAAACCCACTACAAGCACAAGAAATTTCACCAATTTCATAAATCAATATCTCGAGAAAGTTTGATTAAATTCAAAACATACAAAATATTCCTTAAAGCAAGATAACTAACTCAGGGAATCACTCGCAAAACATAAACTCGAAACAAGGAAATCCATAATTGGATAAAACGAGTGAGCTCGAGAGAAGATAACTACATAATCAATGCCATGAACAATTATATTGCACCACAAACTTCACCGAATCAATGAACCAATTAGACGAGGAAATTCAATTAACTAAAAGAAACACATACTTTAATTCTAATCTTCCAGATTAACTATAACAATGCAAACTATGAATTTTTTTCATTATTTCTAAAATCTATTATGAAAATAGTCTTAACTCTACACATATATTTTAAAATTATTAAAAATATATTAAAGGTCAAACTTTTTTTTTATAAAAATCATTTTTACCAAATATATATTACAAAATTCATCAAATATCATACTTTTTAAAAAAAAATTATATTTTTATATTTATTTATTTATATATATATATACATATTTAAAATATAAATCAAAATCAAAAAATAAAATAAACGAGTTAAAGAATATATATAAAAATAAACATAAATAAATAAAAACAATAATATTTACTATACCCGTGCCCTGCCCAATGCACCTGTGGTACATAGTACCACAGTTTCCTGTGGTACTGCGTACCATAGGGGGCAGGGCGGCAGCCCCACTTGGCTGTGTACAGCAGCCCTCGGCTGTTGTGCGCAGCCTAGTGCGGCTACATGCGGCCACTGTGGGGGGCACGGTGGTACGGCCTTGGGCCGACCACTCCTCCCCAAAATATTTTAATATTAATTTTTATTTATTTGTTTATATATATAATTTTTTTTATAATTCATTTTTTTCTATATTTATTTCATTTCATAAAATTTCAAAAGAAAAACTTTCAAATGCAGATTTTGAATTCTTTCTTCTTTTTTTCTTTTTATATATTATTCATTTAAATATTTATTATTCGTACCTCAATACACAACAGCACCATATTTTTATATTAAAATCTCATGTGTACGAAAGTACAGAAGAATATGAACAAATATGAAATGAATTAAATATATTGTATTTGATATTTATATAAACAAAATTACACCATTACATAAAATTTATATGTATTTCTTCCAATGATTCAACTAGAATAATAATATATGTATATTTAATTTTGTGTATGTATATATATTTAATCAACACAAACAGAAATATATTATATATATATAAGAGATTCTGAACAATAAAATAAATAAATATATTTTCAAAAGATCCAAAATAAATCCAGGCATGCAAAAATATTCATTACAGTAATAATATGATTTTCTTTTCAATAATTTCATAATCAAATTATATTGAAGAATTTAAAACAAGGTTTTCACTACAGAGAAATACAAACATGTATAACAGACAATTATCATAGACAAATCCCAATCACAGGAAACTCTTTTTTTTTAAACACAAGGAGAAATTAATCTTCCAACGTGGCAGTCAAGAATTTATTACAGAAGAATAAATCAAAAGAGAAATAATGAACTTGAACGGAACCTGGAATCCTTTGTTCGATGAAGAATCCTTTTTGAATCCTCTTCTCGACTTCCTGCCTTCAGCTCTTTTCTCGATCTTCGGCCTTCAACGTTCTTCTGAACCTATCTTTTCTTTCCAAAACCACAATAATTTTTACCCCGCAAAACACCAAACCAAAACTATCTTTTCTTTTATTTTTCTTTTCCAGATCCCCAAAAAAAATAGAGAAAAAACTTCTGTGTGTGAATAATCTCCTCATAAAAATAATAAATCACAATAAAGATTCAATAAAGTTCTTCCGCTTTCTTTTCTCAAAATCCCCTTTTCTTATTGGTCCTTTTTCAGCTTTTAAAAGCACAACTTATCTACAATTATAATTAAAAATAATGTATTTAAACAAGATATTATCTGGACATGATTTTATAATTTAATACTAATAAAAAGATAATATTTCATTATCCTCATCAACATTACTTTTAATTTAATTTCTTAAATTTTAATTAATTAAATACTTTTTAATTTACAATATATTTAAATTTGACTTTTAACTAACTCACAATTAAATCAAGTAACAATGCAATATTAATTAATTATTTTATAAAGAAAACCAGTGGAATTGGTCCGGAGGATGGCGCTGTGCGGAAGAATGGCGCGGGCTAGGGCCTGCGTGCCCTAGCTTCTTCTTTGTCTGGCGTCCGTGCTCGAGCTCCGAGCTCTCTGCTGCTGTTGGGGGGGGGTTTTATTTCGCTGCAGGGGTTATTCCTGGGTTGGGCAGGGGTTTTTGTGTTTTTTTTGGCCCGCGGGTGGGCTTTCTCCCTGGTCTTTGGGCGTGGGGAGTTCCCAGCAAGAGGAGTGCGGGGGTTTGAAACGGTGGGTGGCCTGATCTATCCCTTTCTCCCTTTTTTGTTGCTGTTTTGGCGTGTTGGCCCATGGAGAATCGTAGTCTAGCTGGTTATCAAGTATCCTCTGGGGATTTGGAGATGATAGAGCCTTCTTCTCCTTTGCATGCTAGTTGCAAGGAGCAGTCAGGTAAACCCCAATCTGGGGAAGGTGTCTCCCCATCAAAAGGAATGTTTCGGATAAAAAAAGTAAACGGATGTTTGGAGAGATCTGAAGATCGACCAGTCCTGGTCATTCAACCTGAGCAAGTTTTGGAGGATGTTGAATACTGGTGCAATCATGCCCTTATCTGCAAATTTTTAGGCCTTCGTCTTTCACTACCTGTGCTGGAATCTTGGGCGCGTAAGGTTTGGAACCCTGAAGGGGATATGGAGATCCTTTTAGCAGCCAATAACTATTTTCTGGTCATCTTCTTGAGCATGTCAGACAGGAATAGGGCTTTTGAGGGAGGCCCTTACTTCTTTAACCAGGTGGGGCTCTTCATTAAGCCCTGGCACATGGGCTTTAACTCAGCTGAGGAGATCCCCTCTCGGGTGCCGGTGTGGGTTCGTCTGCCAAGGCTTCCTTTAGAATTCTGGAGAGAAGATATTCTTCATTCAATCTCTTTGCTGCTTGGAAAACCTATGGGATCGGCGTCACAAACTCAAGATCGCAAGGTAATTTATTTTGCTCGTATTTGTGTAGAAGTTGATTTAAGTAATCCATTACCAGATTCTATGGAGATTTGCATGGGTTCATCGTCTTGGATCCAACAGCTGGATTACGAGACCCTACCATTTAGATGCAGAATTTGCCACGAATATGGTCATCTACATCGCAGATGCCCCAGATTTAAATCTTCACCCTTGGCTACCTCTGGACCTCCTAAGGATGATAAGGGGAAGGCGCCTTTGTCTGATGTACCTGTTGATAAGGAAGGATTTACTCAGGTGAAATCTCGTAACAAAGGAAAAGGCAAGAAGAGAACCTGGATGGATAGACAGAATGATGGCACCTTTAATAGGTTTGAGGCTCTTGATAGCTTAGCCCAAGAGGAAGGAATTCCAGTTGAGCTCTCTTCTGGGGAGATAGGTCAGCTGGAGGCTCAGGATGAGGATGCTAAGAAGGAGGATCAGATTTTATCGTCAGGTGACATACAAGTTGATCAGATGGGTATGGATTTACCTCCTCATGCTCAGGGTATCGGGGATCTCCAGGAGTCTCAGGCTCCGATGGGGTCTGTTACGGTGGCTCCTGTTCCCCCTGCTTCTAAGGGAACCTCTGATCCTGTGAAGGGTAATAAGGCTTCTCCTGCCTTAGGCCTGCATCAAAAATCCTTTAAGAAGGGGCTTCTCGACAAACCGTCAAGGAGTGGAAGGAAGACTGATCAAGAGAAGGTCAAAATTATGGGTGATACATTGGTTGAGTCTGGGTCTGTGAAACCCATCGATTCCCACTTCTCCCATCCTCATAAATGATTGTTTTATCATGGAATGTTAGGGGGTTGAACAGCATCCCTAGACAAAAGGTTGTTCGCTCATTAATTGAATCTCAGTCTCCTGATTTGGTCTTCATTCAGGAAACCAAGCTTACTGTGGATGGATTGGCTAATTGTGCCCCGCGTATTTGGCCCCAAGGTTATTGGCAGGGGGTGGGGGCTTTGAGCAGTTCTGGGGGGGTGGCTTGTTTCTGGAACCCGAGGAAAGTCTCACCCTTATGGTGGATCTCTAGCCGGTTTTCCATTACTTTGGTTGCTTCTATTTTTGAGACTGGAGAAAGATGCCTTTTCTCCAATATTTATGCCCCTACTGATCTTTCAGGTAAGTTACAGCTTTGGGATCACATCAGATTCATCCGGTCTCTGGACCCTTTTCTCCCATGGATTATGGCTGGTGATTTTAATGCTATTATAAGTTTGGAGGAAAAACGTGGTGGATTAGCTAGGCTAGATCATTCTTCAAATCTGCTTAGAGATAACATTGGTTTTCTAAATCTCATTGATGTGAAGCCAAACAATGGTGTATTTACCTGGAATAATAGGAGATGTGGTGCTGAGGCTATTTCTGAAAGGCTTGACAGATTTTTGGTATCTTGCTATTGGTTGCACAACAGGTGGACCACCAGTTCAGAAATTCTTGACTGGAGGGGTTCTGACCATTGGCCCATCAGACTCTCTGTCTCCCCTTATGGTGTCACCAAAAAGCCATCTTTCAAATTTCAAGTGATGTGGTTAAGAGATCAATCTTTGCAGGATCTTATGCTGGATTGGTGGTATGAAGGAAGGCCTGCCCATGGGACGGCCATGTTTACTTTTAGTAAGAGGCTTCAACATGTGAAGTACAGGTTAAAGAGGTGGAATAAAGAGTGTTTTGGGAACCTGCATGCTCAGAAAATAGCGGCTCAGTCCAAGTTGGATAGCATTACCCGGCAGATTCGAGACCAGGGGTTCTCCCCTGAGCTAAAGAATGCTGAGTCTTTGGCTCTCAAAGGTTTAGAAGAATGGGAGCTTCGGGAGGAGATCTTTTGGAAGCAAAAATCTCGCATTGATTGGCTTCAGGAGGGAGATAGGAACACAGCTTTTTTCCATAACTCGGTTAAGGCTCGGAGGCAGGGGAACTCTATTTCCTCTCTTGTTTCACTGGATGGAGCCCAACTTTCGTCTTTTGCTGAAATCTCCAGGGAAGCTGTCAACTACTTTTCAAACCTGTTTACCAGGGAGAACCTTGTTGTTAGGATGGAAGAGAGGGCTATCTTGGATTGTATTCCCCACCTAGTCTCTGCTGAGATGAATGGGGCTCTTCTTTGTCCAATCTTGTTACCGGAATTGGAGAAAGTGGTGTTTAGTATGAAAAAAGGTAAAGCTCCTGGCCCTGATGGTTTCCCGATTGAGTTCTTTCAGGAATTTTGGGAAATAATAAAGTATGATCTCCTTGAGGTTGTTCAGGAATCGCATAGGAACAAACAAATGCTTAAGTCTTTGAATTCTACTTTTTTGGCTCTCATACCTAAGAAGGAGGGAGCTAATCGGTTGGACCAATTCAGGCCTATTGCTTTATGCAATGTCGTCTACAAGATCATCACTAAGTTGATTGCTGAGAGACTCAAGCCACTCCTTGATACTTTGATCTCTGTTGAGCAGGGTGGCTTTGTTGAAGGAAGACAAATTCTTGATGGTGTTGTGATAGCTATGGAGGCTATTCATTCTATGGCTTCCTCTAAAGAGAAAGCTATGTTCATCAAACTTGACATGGCTAAAGCTTATGATCGGGTGAGTTGGGAGTTCTTACATAAAATTCTCTTGGCTTTTGGCTTTGATGAGGAGTGGGTGAATTGGGTTCTCAGTTGTGTGACCTCGTCCTCCTTTTCTGTCATCATTAATGGGGAACCTTCAGATTTGTTTAGTGCTTCTCGAGGACTTCGACAAGGGGACCCTTTATCTCCCTACCTTTTCATTATTATGGCGGAAGGTCTTGGCAGATTTATTAAATCTCAGGTGAGGCAGGGTCTTATACAAGGTTGGTCCTGGAACAATAATCTCCCTCCTTACTCTCATCTTCAGTTTGTGGATGACACTGGGCTGATGGGCTTGGCTAGAATTAGTGAGGCTCTACACTTCAGGAGAGCTTTGGACATCTATTTGAAAGCTTCTGGTCAGAGTATTAATGATGATAAATCTTCCATTTATTTCTTTAATACTCCTCGGCTTATTCAGAACAGGATTGCTAGGATTCTTCAGATTCCAGATTGGTTCTCTTCCCTTGATGTACCTTGGGATTCCTTTGGCTTTGGGTTCCCAGCGTAGAGAATTTTGGCAGGGGATTTTGGATAAATTTCGGAGTAAGGTCAGTCATTGGACTTATAGATGGCTCTCTTCTGCTGGGAGAGTGATTCTCCTAAAGACTGTGGTGCAGTCTCTTCCCATTTATAGGTGTTGTGTGCAGATTCCCCCTTCCTCTTTTGTGAGGGACTTTGATGCTCTTTCTCGGAAATTCCTTTGGTCGGGCAACCTTCTCTCTTCGAAGTGGAGTTTAGTCAGGTGGGAGTCTGTTTGCAGGCCGAAGCATGCTGGGGGCCTTGGTCTCAGGTCTATGGCTCTTGTGGTCACGGCCTTGGCGGCCAAGCTGTATTGGAGATGGTGCAACAGTCAGGATCAGGACTGGGCTAAGGTTCTTGCTCTCAAGTATTTACCTGGTGCTGAGAGCCAAGATGTGTCACGCCTTGCTTTGTTGGGAAAAGGCTCTTGTATTTGGGATACTCTGAAGAAGGGAGCCCAGCTTATTAAGGATGGTCTCTTTTGGATCTGTAATAGAGGCTCTGATGCTCTGTTCTGGCAGGACTCTTGGGATGGTTACCCCCCCATTCTTTGTAGCTTCCCTCAGCTTCAGCCTCTTTACCATATCTTTTCTGATGCTGGATGGATTAAGGTGGAACATTTTAAAACAGTCAAGCATATTGGTCAGGTGGAGGTGTCCTGCTGGAAGGATCCCCAGGAGTGGCCCGTGGGTGGCTCTGACGAGGATCGTGCTGTTCTGTTTAAAGTCTTGGAGGGTAGGCTTTGCAGCTCCCTTAATGAGAGGGACAAGTTGGCTTGGAGTCCCAGCCCAAAAGGTAAATTTACTGTTGCTCAAGGCTATGCTATGCTTGACAAGAACCTTCATGGTCCTACGGAGGTGTCCTGGTGGAAGAAGGTTTGGAATAACTTCTCTTGGCCCAAGTGCAATTTTTTCTTATGGTTGGTTGCTCAGAAGAAATGTCTCACTTGGGAGAATCTTCGCAAGCGTGGTTTTCATGGGCCTTCTATGTGCTTCCTTTGTTCGAGCAATGAAGAATGCTCTTCCCATTTGTTCTTTCATTGCCCTTTTTCTAGAGAAATTTGGCACAGGTGGTGGGAGGCCTGGCATCAGGGTTGTGTTCATGCTTCTTCCCTAATTGAGTTTTGGGAGAGCCTGGGCAGGCCTCCTGCGATGACTTCTTTCCTTCAGGTGGCTTGGGCTGTTGGGCCTATTTTCATTCTTTGGAACCTTTGGCTGGAAAGGAATCGTAGAGTTTTTTGTGATTCTAAGCTGGGAAGTGGTCAATTGTGGAAGAAGATTATTAGCAGGCTTCAGGAAACTATTTCTGCTAAGTGTGATATGGATGAAAAGATTGATCCGGGTGATTATGCTATTATGAGGAATTTGAACCTTGGGGATAATAGTAGGGGATGCAGTGCTAGAAATAGACCCCGACATGGCAAGCAACGGGTTTGTCGTGATGGGAGGTGGACGCCCCCCCCAGTGGGGGTCCTGAAGATTAATACTGATGGCTCTTCTCGGGGGAACCCTGGACATGCGGGTGTTGGTGGTATAGGTAGAGGTGAAGATGGGGCTGCTGTGTTCTTCTTCTCTGTCTACAAAGGGCAGCACTCTAATAATCTGATGGAGGCCCTTGCCATTAAGATTGCCGTTGAGCGTGGCTGCTCTTTAGGCTGGAGGAGGATTATCTGTGAGGCAGACTCTCAGATTGTTGTGGATATGCTGAACAACCAGAGATTGGATGATGTTAATTGGCAATTAGCCTCGGTGGTTAGACAGATTCTAAGTGTTTGTCATTCCCTTGAGTCTGTCTCCTTTTGTCACATCCCTAGAGAATGGAATCAAGTGGCGGATTGCTTGGCGAAGTGGGCCTCGGAGAATGGGGAGGGCTGGAATATTAGTGGACAGGATGAGTTATCTTCTGGGTATCGTCAGACCCTGGAGAGATTATTATTGGATGACAGGAATATGTAGTGCTGTTGATGGTCTTTTTGGTTGTATTCCTGTTTTGGTGGGCCTTTGGCCTATGCTTTGTACTTTGGATTTGATGGAATAAATTTTTACCCTTTTTCCAAATTAATTATTTTATAAAATAAGATTAATTAATTAAGCACTAACCATAAATTAAATACATGCATAACAATCAAACTGCACAATGACAAGGACAACACTTCAATCATGATACCACAACTTACAACAGGACGACGGACTTGGGACAAAAAACCTAGCTACTATCTCCCAATCGGTTACCGTTGGTAAATGGACACGCTCAGACCTGTGAAGCCAGGTGGAGTCAATGTCATGTACCTATCAACCTGCAACAAAGAGCATGTCGAACGTGCAATATATATATATATATATATATATATATATATATATATATATATATATATATATATATATATATATAATATGATCAAACACACCGTGAAGAGGAAATCTCAGAATTGTAGGGCGCTCGCAAGCGAGTGATACAATCCCATCCCCTTCACCAATACAGTATCATTAACTGACGCATCTAACATCAATGATATGATCAATAGCATAAACATCATTAAATCAAATATCTTCTACGTTAATCCAAAACACGCCATAAAGATAACATCAGAATAAAATAACATTACATAAAAATATAACTTTCACATCATTTAACAATTGCAATGAAAAGCAACCAAGTTCTAAGGTCAAAGCATATTCAGACACAATCATCAAATTAAAATATAACATATGCATCACTAACCAGTTCACGATAAAATGATCACCAAGTTCCACAGTCACATCATAAGCATAACAAAGCATTACCAAGAAAACAATGTCGACCCAAATATCTAAAACAGAGGGGTGTTACATCCTCCCCCCCTAGGGTTAGGCTTACTCCTGGAAGCCTACAAACAAGAATAAGGATAAAACTCCCCCAAACCAACTAAACACTAACTAACTCAGAACCTCGATCCATGAGGATCAACTCCTGAAATGAAAGCACGAACTGCACCTAGATGCTTGACCTGAAAGATATCCATTGCAGTGAATGCCCTATGTGATCGACCCGCATCTCCTACTATCAGCTTAGAAACTGTCGGCCCCTGACTAAAACCAGAATTGCCTCATTGAGGACACTCACGAGCAAAGTGGCCCTGCTGACCAGAAGAGAAACATCTTGTCCCTTTGCTGAGACCCTGCACAGCTGGAGGTCCACTAGGTCATGGAACACCACCTCCACTAAATGCTGACTGAGAACTCTGAGCAGGCTGATCAACACGATCACGATGAGCCCGAATCCAACTCCTATCTCTCTTCTTCTGCCTCTAACTTATATCGAGTTGGGACTGAGAATTCTGCTTCCTAGACTATGAAGACTGTTGTTGTCCACCCTTAGCGGGTGACTGATGCCCTCTAGAAAACCCTGTAGCCTGAGATCGGCCACTCTGAGAACCAACAACAAAAGAAGGTGCACCACCAAAATGAACTCCCACCTGACCACCTAAAACCAAAGCTAAATTCTCCTCAACAATGCGAGCTTTATCTACAGCTACCTCCATGGTCTTCGGCTCAAATACCTGAACACCACCACTGATCTCGGGGTTTAAAACCCTAATGAAAAATTGTAGTAACATACCCTCGTCATCACCTATGCCCACAAACTGTTTGAGCTCAAAGAAGCGACACTCATACTGTTCCACTATCATATCCATCTGTCGTAGAGCATGAAACTCATCTGCACGGTGCTGATGCCAACGATCAGAAAGGAATCGAGCTTTGAACCGCTCTAGGAACAACTCCCAAGATATAGTGCCAATATCCAAATGGAGCTTCTACTCCTCTAACCTCCACCAAGTAGATGCGAAATCCCTCAAGTGCATGATCGCACACCTAGCCTTGGTGTTGCTACCATACAGATGCATGAAAAAACACCTATTCAAATCAAACAACCAAGTCTCGGCCTCTGAACCACTACCCAAACCATCAAAAATGGGTGGATGAGCTCTAAGGAGATCTCTCATGTGAGTAGCCATGTTTGCCTCAGATGGAGCTGGAACCTGATCTCTCTCTCCTACAACCTCCTGATCCCTATCCAGCCTAGGCCCCAAACGAGCAAGCAACGCAACTGAGCATCACCAATCCCTGGTTGATCCTGATGCTGAACACTAACCTCTGGCACAAACTGAGAAGCTTGATGATCCACATGATCAGAAACATGGGAAACAATGGGAGGTGCACGATGCTGATTACCTCCTCGACCGCCTACATGACCACGACCCTTACGACCCCGCTTAGGTGGCATGATCCTGAAAAGATACACACCACAACATAAGACAAGGGACACAAACAAATACTCTAAACAGCTAACAACATAATGGGTCCCAAAGCGCCCAGTGTTTAAACTTTGGCTCTGATACCAAGCTGTAACGCCCCACCACGTAAACCTAGGGAAAGTTGCAATTTACTAAACAAATGAACTAATTTTTTTTTTAAACAAGAACAATTAACATACAAGTTCACTTAACCATTGCCAACCATTTCCCTAAGGCTACGAGACCATGTTACTAAAACCAAAAGCAAAACATGAATTAAAACCATATCATATAATTACCTAACAATTAAAGTTCACATACATTCCATTCATAATAAATTTACATCCAACAATATGAAGTGCCACATGATTTCAAACAATATAGCTTACAACATGTTTACAATTAAGATTACCATACTCATTTCCCAAATGAGGTAAATCCAACAAATATGATAGTATATTACAAATTCTGCCTCGATAACAAATGAGGGGTAATAAAATACAATAAGTACTGAGAGAACAAGGCATGAGAAGAAACTGATTCCTGCGAGCTCTCCATCTAGAAATCTCGACCACACGAACAAGAAGAAGAACCAATGGATTAAGATGCACGCCACCTGACCATGTGGAATCCAAAAGGTCCCACTCCCTCCATGCTAGGAGATAGTAACAAGGAATTCCTACACAAGACCATCTACCACTAGACACAAGCTAAAACATAACTAAACAGAAACAACAACAATCACAATATCACTTAACAACTACAATCACAAAGTCACTTAACAACTACAACCACATTATCACTTAACACTACAATCACAACATCACTTAACACGAGGTTACAATGCTTCCAGAGAACAAATATCATGAACTTCGCACAATAACTAATTAACTGTCGACATAGGAAGAGTGTCATGCATAAATTGCCATGAGTTACCTTGGCTCAACCTTCCTAGGCTACTAGATCCCCATGCTAGGTTACCCTGGCTTGCCTCTACTGGCTGTCGGATCCTCACGCAAAACTATGCATCCCATCTCATCTCGAGCCTTATCATTCACTTGCTTCACGAGATAGACATTCTTTATCTTTATTAGTGTGAAAGATCCCCATTAATTCTTTTAGATTATCACTTAGTTAAACTCTAGGTGAGTTACCCTGGCGCCCCTTTGTGTGCCGGACCCCCACAAAGAGCCACTCTCCTATCAACAACACACAAGGTACAATACCACAATAAGTAACTAGACAACATAACCTCTCCAATCCAAGGAGGAAACAAAACAAGGACACTCACTCTGAACACTGGAGGAAACCAAATATGAAAACACACTCCTTCCAAAGGAGGTACAAATCTCATTACCCTCTCCTATTTCCCAGGAGGCACAAATCCTCGTTCGTGGAAACCGGGTACAACATAATAGTACAACTCTACACCATTCCCAAGGTGATTCACAAATTGAACCTCTACACAAAACATCCCACTCTAGAGAACTTCTCTGGAAGACTTACATAGACCCTTAACCCCATCTGCCTGACATGGAGAATAAAAGAACATGATAGAAAAGCATTCCAGGCAACTCAATATCTAATGTTAGGGTTTCCTAAACCCAGTCAAACACAGTTTCCAATCTTGCATTTACTCAATCAAATACATCAAATTCACTTCCCAACATTGAAGTATTACAACCCAATCATTTACTTTAAATTTCACAATTAACTTCCCTAATGAAAGTGTTCTAATAAATAAAGTCATCTGAATAAAATAATCAACCCTTACACTACGTTTAACAGTTGTATTCATAATCGAGGTATTATAATAAACAAATTCATCCAGTTAAATAATTCATTCTCATATCTCTAAGTTTCACGAATATACTCAAAATCAAGACAATTAATAAATAAACAATTAAACTAAATCGCTTATTCCATTTTTCAACCATAAAATAAATTAATTAATCAAAATAAATAATCTCAATAGTGCATAAAATCATAAATCAATGCAAACCCACTACAAGCACAAGAAATTTCACCAATTTCATAAATCAATATCTCGAGAAAGTTTGATTAAATTCAAAACATACAAAATATTCCTTAAAGCAAGATAACTAACTCAGGGAATCACTCGCAAAACATAAACTCGAAACAAGGAAATCCATAATTGGATAAAACGAGTGAGCTCGAGAGAAGATAACTACATAATCAATGCCATGAACAATTATATTGCACCACAAACTTCACCGAATCAATGAACTAATTAGACGAGGAAATTCAATTAACTAAAAGAAACACATACCTTAATTCTAATCTTCCAGATTAACTATAACAATGCAAACTATGAATTTTTTTTTATTATGTATAAAATCTATTATGAAAATAGTCTTAACTCTACACATATATTTTAAAATTATTAAAAATATATTAAAGGTCAAACTTTTTTTTTATAAAAATCATTTTTACCAAATATATATTACCAAATTCATTAAATATAATACTTTTTTAAAAGAAATTATAATTTTATATTTATTTATTTATATATATATATATATACATATTTAAAATATAAATCAAAATCAAAAAATAAAATAAACGAGTTAAAGAATATATATAAAATAAACATAAATAAATAAAAACAATAATATTTATTATACCCTGTGCCCTGCCCAATGCGCCTGTGGTACACAGTACCACAGTCGCCTATGGTACTGCGTACCACAGGGGGCAGGGCGACAGCCCCACTTGGCTGCGTACAACAGCCCTCGACTGCTGTGCGTAGCCCAATGTGGCTGCATGCGGCCACTGTGGGGGGCGTGGTGGTACGGCCTTGGGCCGACCACTCCTCCCCAAAATATTTTAATATTAATTTTTATTTATTTGTTTATATATATAATTTTTTTTATAATTCATTTTTTTTTTCTATATTTATTTCATTTCATAAAATTTCAAAAGAAAAACTTTCAAATGTAGATTTCGAATTCTTTTTTTATTTTTTATTTTTATATATTTATTTATTTAAATATTTATTATTTGTACCTCAATACACAACAACACCATATTTTTATATTAAAATCTCATCTGTACGAAAGTACAGAAGAATATGAACAAATATGAAATGAATTAAATATATTTTATTTGATATTTATATAAACAAAATTACACCAGTATATAAAATTTATATATATTTCTTCCAATGATTCAACCATAATAATATTATATGTATATTTAATTTTGTGTATGTATATATATTTAATCAACACAAACAAAAATATATTATATATATATATAAGAGATTGTGAACAATAAAATAAATAAATAGATTTTCAAAAGATCCAAAATAAATCCAGGCATGCAAAAATATTCATTACAGTAACAATATGATTTTCTTTTCAATAATTTCATAATCAAATTATATTGAAGAATTTAAAACAAGGTTTTCACTACAGAGAAATACAAACATGTATAATAGACAATTATAACAGACAAATCCCAATCACAGGAAACTCTTTTTTTTTTTAAACACAAGGAGAAATTAATCTTCCAACATGGCAGTCAAGAATTTATTACAGAAGATTAAATCAAAAGAGAAATAATGAACTTGAAAGGAACCTGGAATCCTTCGTTCGATGAAGAATCCTTTCTGAATCCTCTTCTCGACTTCCTGCCTTCAGCTCTTTTCTCAATCTTCGGCCTTCAACGTTCTTTTGAACCTATCTTTTCTTTCCAAAACCACAATAATTTTTACCCCGCAAAACACCAAACCAAAACTATCTTTTCTTTTATTTTTCTTTTCCAGATCCCCCAAAAAAAAAGAGCAAAAACTTCTGTGTGTGAATAATCTCCTCATAAAAAAAATAAATCACAATAAAGATTCAATAAAGCTCTTCCGCTTTCTTTTCTCAAAATCCCCTTTTCTTATTGGTCCTTTTTTCAACTTTTAAAAGCACAACTTATCTACAATTATAATTAAAAATAATTTATTTAAACAAGATATTATCTGCACATGATTTTCTAATTTAATACTAATAAAAAGATAATATTTCATTATCCTCATCAACATTACTTTTAATTTAATTTCTTAAATTTTAATTAATTAAATACTTTTTAAGTTACAATATATTTAAATTTGACTTTTAACTAACTCACAATTAAATCAAGTAACAATGCAATATTAATTAATTATTTTATAAAATAAGATTAATTAATTAAGCACTAACCATAAATTAAATACATACATAACAATCAAACTGCACAATGACAAGGACAACACTTCAATCATGACACCACAACTTACAACAAGACGACGGACTTGGGATGGAAAACCTAGCTACTAGCTCCCAATCGATTAACGTTGGTAAATGGACATGCTCAGACCTGTGAAGCCAGGTGGAGTTGATGTCATGTACCTGTCAACCTACAACAAAGAGCATGTCGAACGTGCAATATATATATAATATGATCAAACACACCGTGAAGAGGAAATCTCAGAATTGTAGGGCGCTCACAAGCGAGTGATACAATCCCATCCCCTTCACCAATACAGTATCACTAACTGACGCATCTAACATCAATGATATGATCAATAGCATAAACATCATTAAATCAAATATCTTCTACGTTAATCCAAAACACGCCATAAAGATAACATCAGAATAAAATAACATTACATCAAAATATAACTTTCACATCATTTAACAATTGCAATCAAAAGCAACCAAGTTCTAAGGTCAAAGCATATTCAGACACAATCATCAAATTAAAATATAACATATGCATCACTAACCAGTTCACGATCAAATGATCACCAAGTTCCACAGTCACATCATAAGCATAACAAAGCATTACCAAGAAAACATTGTCGACCCAAATATCCTAAACGAAGGGGTGTTACAAGCTTCGTGGATCTATTGGATAATAAGATGCATTATTCAAAGTTCCCATGTAATATGATGAGTTCCATAAGCCTACCAAGCTATGTTATGCTAAGACAGTCATGGAAAACATGGCTTCATTGACAAGGAAATTGTGTTATGCTAGGCATCCATGTTAAAAAGGATTTTCAAGTTAATGAATTGACAAGCTAAATTATTCCAAATCCATGGAATATCTTACAAAGTCTCACATTTGAATGTCTAAGGGGACAAATCACAATCACCTTAGGAGGTGCATAAAATTTTAATGTCCAAGGAGATGAATGACAATCACCTCAGGGGGTGCATTAAATTTTAGTATCCAAGGGGACAAATGACAATCACCTCAGGGGGTGACAAAAATTTTAATATCCAAGAGGACAAACAATAATAACAATTGGGGGTGCATAAATTTTCACATCAAGGGGACGAATGAAAATCAACTCAAGGGTGCATAAATTTTAACATCCATGAGGATGAATGTCAAATATCAGAGGAACAAATGATAAACCCACACCTTAGGGGGTGTTATAAGAAACAACACCAGAAAGCTTGTATCAAAAGCCAATGGGGAATTGCTCAATACATGTGTTGATCATCAAATATTGTGCCTCTCCAATAGTCTTATGGGAAATTCGGTGAGTGGGGAATTGATTTGTGCCTCACTAAATACCTCCAAGATTTTTAAAGAAAGTCAAATCTTCTTTGGGATTTGGGGAAAAGGGTAGAAGGAAATTTAAACATTATACATAAAAATGGTGATGCACTAATGCTTTTAAAAAATTTCAAACTCAATAATTTGTATGAGTGATATAATTAGACACAAAATGCCAAAAATCTTTATTATTGGAAAGAGAATGAACAACAAAGGATAACAACAAGCACAATGCAGCCTTTCAAATCTTTCCATAGGTAGTGTTCATTAAGGTCCAATCAAACATAAAGATTTGTAAGGGTGACAAAAAAGCATTTAGAAATTGCATAAACTATCTCTCCTAATACAAAATAATATAATGAAACAATAGCCCTTCAGAAAAATAGAGAATACCAATGACATAATCCAGTTTTCACAAGTTATTATTCTACTATACAAGCATACAACATGGAAATCAGCCACTTAAACTATTCAAAGTCAACTTGAAAGGCATAGTGTTTCATTTAGAACGAAAGAATAAAGAAAGAAAGATTGATAAAGGCCATACATGCATAGTATAAAATATTTCTCATCAATATTTTGTGCTTCAAATATCAAATGAACTTTAAAATAGAGGTTGCATGCCAATCTGACAATAGTTTGAGCTTTAAAAGATATAACATGCTAGAGAAAAGTAGTTCTACAACTTTTACTCCTAAAAATAGTTCTATACCCTAAGAAAACTAAAGAAACTTTTCCTCAACAAAGGAAACTGAAACTTGGAATCCAACCCTTTTATCTAGCATTGCCTCTCGTTTATAGCTACAAAAAGAGGAAACTGCCACCACAACACAAAATTAATTATTACTAGATGTTGGCATCTGATAGAACATGATCTAATTGTAGATCTTTAGTTAGGTTATAGCAATCTTTGCTCATCAATTTTCAATTGTATCATTAATTCTATTTAGATATTTAGCAAAGATAGAGGTCTGTAAATGATCAAATCCTAGAAAATAGCCTGGAAAAAGGTGTAGTTGACCAATCACATCACCCAAGGGCATCAAATCAAGGCTTCCATCGTAAAAAAAAAGAAAAGAAAAAGGCCAACAAGCTTCAAAAAAATCCCAAAAGATATCTCTTCATAGGAAGTGCAATCTACTCATAGTGAAGAGATGATGTGTCAAATAGGCAAAAAGTTTCGAGCTCATGAACATAGCTCCTTGAGAAAATATTTGATGAGTTGACATGTGTCCCAAATCTCTCCCAAAAGGAACGTGAAAAATTAAAGTTGAGTAGCCACCACGAGGCACATTGCACACCTTTCCGATAACTCTACTTGAGTGTGGGCTCAATGAAAACTAAGAACATTCTACAAGAAAAAAATAAAAATGATCAAGGAAAAAAAAATTCATAGTTTTTCCGAATCATAGGGGGTCTTTGCTTGTGGAGGCATGAACCTAGGCCTCTTGTAATTCTTGGAGTTCGAGGAAAATGGAATTTTGTGCCTCCCAATCTGCATCACTCAATAGGATGAAAGTATGGATCTACCTGTATGCTTGTTCGAGCTCAAAAACTTCTTTGAAAGAGACAAATCCACATTTTGAAGAAACCACTCCAAGGTGATGGTAGAGTTAAAAAAAAAGGAAAAATCTCGCACTCAATATCGTCAGCTATGGATGTTGCACTTGAACCCAGGAGTTTTGTATAAATTTGGACCTTGCATCAGATCACATCCATGACCTCCTCAACTTTTAACACATCTCCATCCAGTGAAAGAAGAGGAGGAAGTCCAAAGTTGACTAGGATGCCGAAATCCTTCTGGATTTCATTGACTTGCTTGTTTAGTGTCATATGGCACTCCTTGCACTTTGTTGCTACCTTGTGACAATTGCTGATTTTGTTAGCTTTAATGGAGGTGACCCTCTGATCAAGAATCCTCACACTTTTTAAGGCCTTATCAGTGGTAATGCACAACTTGGAAATGAAGCATTGTGATTCCACCACTCGGGGTGAGCATGTTTGCATAAATTGATCGGCCATTTGGCCAACCTTAACATTCAATTCTTGAACATCTCTTAAGAATTGTAAAGCGGGCCTGAGAATGGCAATAGCAACTGTGATCCACTCCCAATGCATGGATATCAACTTCTTCATTATCAGGAGGATTTCAGATCCTCATGTAGTAGCTAACTCCAAGTTAAACTGAGCCTCTCTTGCTCTATTTATTTCCTCTATTTTACTTATTTCTCTAAGGGAATTTGTCAGTTATGAGCTTAGCCTTCTAATCTCATGTTTGACTCTTCTACTTCCATGTGGGCCTCTCAAAGATCATCGAAAATTTGAGATTGGACACCATCCAACTCTCTTCTCATACTTTCTTGAGTGTGCTAGTTCTTTGCATTCATTTGGCACTGAACAACAAACTTACCTTTCAATTTTTCAATCTCAGCATGAAGTTGAACCTATTCACTCTGAGATTCTACAAGCAACTTAGATGTTTCCCCTTGCTGAGCTTGAATTATCCTTACATTCATCTCGACATCTCTAGCTATGATCTCGTTTTGTATCCTACTCATTGTTTCCTTCACATTTATCAACTCTACCTTGCGCTTCTTTAATTTTCTACCCAACCTCTCGTAGTCCACATATACCAAATTTTGAGTGGCCATAGCTAGGACTACTTTGTCACGCAGGTGAGTTTCATTCAAATCTAGACCCATGGCATGGATGTCATAATCCTCCATTAGCATCTATCCTTCGAGCTTGGACATGAGCGGCTTCATGGTATTAACTAGCAGAGAGTTTCACTCTTCATTGAAGCAAGCTTTAGTCTTCTTGGTGGTGGGCAACTTGGCATTCTTTAGCAATATTTTTTGCATTTTGGTCTATTGAGCCTAATTGGTAGCATTGAAATGGCCTTGGAGAATCTGAGGGACATCAATGCTCTATGTTGCAATGGAAGCACCAATAGGTAGTTCGAAAAGGGTGAAAAAATGAGAAATTTTGGATGTATGAGCATGCAAGGATGTAAAAGAGAGTGTTATCATGGAAAAAGGTAGGATACCAAATTGAGATTGGGTAGGGGAAAGACCAGTTGGGGTGAAAAGAGAAATGGGCCAAAGGAGAGGTGCCTTTCTAGAAGCGAATGGGCTGGAAGTGATAGGTAGCACAAATTTTTTAGCTATTTCAATGGAGGCCCTTGACAGGGTGATTAAAGAATCAATAGTGGTCAAAGCAGATTATGCTCATTCGACATGTGGGGTAACTTTAGAGGATTCATTAAAAGTGGTAGGGGTTGTATTTAGGATTCTTAGCTTAGTGTTTGAGGATGCAGGATTCCTTTCTATGGGAGTAGGAAAAAGAGTAACCAAAGATACAAAAACAAGAAGAGAGGGAGAAAAATTTACCTGGGTTGTAGAAGTCAAAAAATTTGTAGGGAAAATTTCGCTTCCTCTTCTCCTTGAGTTGACACGTCTAGTGCACCTAAATCTTGGACCCATCTTCTCTTTGCACAATTGGAACTAGTACATTCCTATCCTCTAGCAACCGATCATTCAGAAACTTGGTCTTTAACAACCATAGTGGACCCTCTTAGGGATCGTCAGGTCCTTTTTCATTTACTTCAGGCACTAGGGGAGGATAGAGCTTGTGAGTCCCTTCACCTTGAGTCTATCTGACTATTGAATTCTTGAGGCTAAGAAGCCTAACTTGAAACTTTCTCCTCGTCAATTTCATAGCTAGTCTCTAGATTGTTGTTGTCGAAGTTAACCTATCGATCATAAATTTCCTTGAATTCCTCATCATGTGGCTAAAATTTATGGAATGGTGCACCTATGAATCTCATCTCCTATTGGAATCTCTAGAAGTCTTCCATTTTCCTTTCTGACCATCCCCTGTACTTCAGTTGCGTGTTGAAGGATTTTCCCATTGGGATGTTCCTCCAATACTCTGCTTGTGGTTCATAAAAACTCAACCATTTTGGTTGCTAGAATGGAATGTGAGCCAAGTAAATATATACCTCTGGCCTTTCTTGAATTGGATTTCTCCTTCTCTCAAAATATTCCTGACTTTCATGTTTCAAACTGTAGTGTTTTATTTGGTTATAGTCCCATTTGTCACAAATGAGAGATAAGCCTAAGGCCACCAATGGATTTTTGACCTCACCCTCAACTTTTCACTTGTTTAGTGTTACCTGATTATCAACAATTGAGAGGGAAAGTGAATATATCTTTGTTTTATTTCTATCGGTTCCATAAACGTTGTTGATAGTGGTTCCTTGATGGCATGCCTCCAATGTGAAAACTCTGTCTATTACAAATATGGGAGTCGAAAAGGCTCCCTAAAAAAATCATAAAATTTGATAAATGTGAAATCCTGCCCTAGGAAATAATCCATCAGGGTTGATGGATCCTCCATCTATTGTATGACCTTAGGAGAGAAACGACCAATAGAGCATGGCAACAAATCTTGAAGCACTAGCCTTAGAAAATGATCTAAAAACTAGTAATAATCCCTTATTTTCAAAAGAACATTGGTCTACACAGAAACTGGCTGGAGACAACCCCTTACATCTAACTTAGAAATTGGTATATTTCTCTCTAGCCACTCAAAATTCAAATGAAAAATTAAATGAGCCAAGAAAGATGAATACTTGAATTTAGACTCAATACTATATTTTTTCAACTATTCTAGCATGTTTTCGACTATCACCTCAGCAAGATCATAGTACCTTTGGTTCCTTTCCCTTTGAGCACAAAATCCAGGCCAAACTAAAAAGGATTGACATCTTCATCGTTATCAAGGCCAAAATCCTAGGCAAGCATCAAGAACATAAACTGTGTGTCCTTCTTGAATTTCCTATATGAAAGAGGAAAGATGAGATGACCTCTCTCTGGCCATTCCTTTGCCTCATCCTCAGAAAAAAAAAATTCCTTAGCCATTTCTTCCCAAATATGTCCATTTTTTCTTCATCAAAATGTTCAGCACCCCAAGTCATAGGGATACATAACATATCCCATATGGCTCCTATAGAAATAGTAACTTTGATCTTGCTACCCTCAATGGTTTTTGTCCTTTTGTTGAATCTTTTGGCACATGTGTCGGCCAACTCTGGGTATGGATGTACAGTAGGCAATATAAACTATGGTAGACCATAATTCCAGAGCCAAAACACAAAACCCTCTAACGGCCCATGCTCCACTATTCTTTGAAACAAACCTTCCCTAAACTTTTTAGGGTTAGCTATTAAATTGGGGTCAAAAACATTGTCAGCAATATCTTGCATTTCCTCTCTTGCGATATGTCTATCAGGAAACACCTTCTTACAGAATTTGAATCGCTACTCCTCATGTGTTGGGGTGTTCGCGAATGAGTTGCACCAAAAAATATCAGTGTAACCGTGGCTTTTTCTTGAAACTACAACTTTTCTACGAGAGGTTGATGGTTCCACCATGGTTGATCTGTAAACTCCTTACTATGAATTACTTAACAACTTGTTAGATTCACCAAGATACAGATTTAAAATTCAGATCGTAACTGATGATGCTTGTGAATTGAGCAAATAACCACATAAAACATAGGAAAGTAAAGAAGCTGACAAAAATCATGCACCAAGAAAAGAGAGACAAAGATTTGATAACAGAGTTCACCAGATTCTGGCTACGTCTCTAGATCCGCAAATAAGCGTGATCGATGCCATTATTATGATGCAACTTCTTTTTACACCACCATGGTCTTTCACTGAGTTACAATCTGCTTCCCACTAAAACATTGTCTTGACAAGAACTTTCTAGCACCCTGCCCTGTCCTTCTGTCAGCTTTACAATGCTTTCAGACAATGAAACTACAACTCACACTCCAAAAGAGTACATAGGCGTCAAGCCTTTACAAATGACTCAAAAAGTCGAGCAAATCCTCTCAAAGGACTCACTAAGTTCTTATCTCTTTTCCTAGAGACCACTTAGCCCATTACAAGAAAATTCTCACTTTCCCATAAACCCTTTCCTAAGAGAAAATAAACTCTCCAAGAGCTAAGAAAAGAGAACACACTTTACAAGAATTTCCCCAATTCTCCCAAGAGAAAATTCTCACAAGACTCCTCAAGTCTCCTTAATCCTGGAATTCTAAATCTCTGAATCTCCGAATGAGAAAACACTCCCACCATCTCCTTTTATACACATAAAAATAAGCCTAAAATGGCTTAACAAAATAATTAAATGCCTAACCACTATCTAACAATTCGTAGCAACTCCTTTTATCTTTTGGAACCACTTTTGTTTTAGTGGTTAGAGGGTTATAACAAGAATGGCCTATTTGTTTAGGCTTCAGGCCTAACAATACAACAAAACCAAATAAAGGCCTTACATATTTAATTATCGTTCGGCAGTGCAACGACCACAATGTTTTTGGCGAACCCGGCGGTCACGGCTTCCAAACCCGTCGACCGTTTTAAAAAAAAATACCATAATTTTCAAACAATAAAACAAACCCATCGCTAAATATAGGTAAGGTAGTCTACGCGGGCGTAGCGGTTGGAACGGCCGGTTCGGAATCCCTAAGTCATGGGTTCAAAATTCTGAAAAAACTTTTTCTTATAAAACAAATCACAACCAACTCGCCGAGCCCGGAGGAGGGAGGAGGAAACACGCGCCCAACTATTAGCTTGCCATGTGTCAAACGTCTATTCACCATCGCTGACACATCAACCGCCAACTGTCGCCACGTCATCACTGACTTGGATGCCGACTGTGATGCCATGTCATGTACGATCTGCCAACTCACCATGCCACGAAGGAGTACGGATGCCATGTCATTGTACAGACTTGACACGTGTCAACGTCTGGTTGGTCCACATCATATTTCGTACCACGTGCTGATGTCAGCTATACGTGTGATGATGTCATCACTGTACCTTCAAGTCCACCAAGGCAACCAAGAGCTTTGACTTGCTGTATCTTGTGCATACGAGCTCCGTTTTCGACGAAATGAATGCCATCGGAATCGTCTCGACGAACACTTCAATTTGATGCCAATTTTGACAAATTCTGAGATGATCAATTTTTTTGCCTTCTTGATGGCTCTGGTACTCAGCTTGACCAAACCTTTGACCAAACATAACTCACACGTACGATCTCCTTTTGACGCGATTCAAGTTGCATTGGAATCCTGTCAGCGAGCTCTTCGATCTGAGACTGCTTTCACCTGATTTGAAGATAGTCAATTTTCTAGTCAACCATCTGGCATCCTCAACCCTTGTTGAACTTTGACCGAGCATATCTCGAGCAAACGAACTCCTTTTGACATGCTTCAAGTTGCGTCAAGATCGTATCGTTGTGCTCTATGCATTGATGCCAATTCTGGGAGATTCTGAAGCTGTTGGATTTTTGAGGCCTTCAAGATCCACCTGGATCATTCCTCCCCACTGAGGAACTTTTGGACCTCCAAAAGGTTCTTAATCAGACACAACATGAGAAAAAACACCTTCCCACTTGTCCAGTATCTATCCACCCTTTTTGTGCACCTGCTTCATCAAAAAGCTGTATAACAATTATGAAAACTGCAATCACATTGCTACCCATTTGCATTTTCTCACATCCTTCTGCATTCATTATCCTAGCTACTAT
Source organism: Sequoia sempervirens (assembly GCA_007258455.2). Lineage (NCBI taxonomy): Eukaryota > Viridiplantae > Streptophyta > Pinopsida > Cupressales > Cupressaceae > Sequoia > Sequoia sempervirens. Next base: position 22,185 of record VDFB02044356.1, on the reverse strand, counting down.
AAATGTACAAAACATTAGCAGCATTAACAAATACAAGGATGATAATGACAATGAGCTAACAATACTTCTAATCCTCTTAACAGGTTTCCATGACAAATCTTCATGTTGCGGCACTGATGATCCCTGAAACACATGATAGTTAGGCTTACAAGCAACTACTTCATTTTCATGCTTCAAATCATTTGCTTTTCCCACCTTTGCACACATGAGTGAAGAAGTTTTCCTCACATACATGAGCTTCTTCATTTGCCCTGTGTTCACCAATGGAGAATCAACTGCAATCTTCTTCTTATCCTTCTTTGGATGAAGCTCTGGATGAAGCTTCCAACAGTTAGCTTCCTGATGTCCACCTTTCTTGCAATAAGAGCAAGGTGTTTTCAACATCCAGACTTTCTTTCCCTTCTCTTTCTTCTGAATTGGAGATGAGTCTTTACACAGTGTCCCTTTCTTGGTTGACTCTACCTTCCTGTACAAAGCCATTCTTTTCCAACACTTGGAAACACTACGGTTATTCAACCCACAAAATGTGCTTGGTCTTCTATACCATAAACTTTTTACATTGCCAATCTTCTTAAAATCAAAAGAAACATAGGAACAATAAGCTTTATTATACCTTTGATGGTCACCCTTGGTGCATGCATGCTGAGAAGAATCTGTGTTCGTCCTTCTCTTGGACATCTTACATGTGTCACCACTGCCTGAAAGTGATGTGCCATCACCTCTCTCAGATAGTCCTTGGAATGGTTCCTCTTTCAGAGAATTCTTCGCATCCACTGCCTTGGAGCATTCTCCTTCACCATACCTTGATCCTACAAAATGATTTCCAGCTTCCATCTTCACAAATTCAACCATGCCTTGTCCATGACTACCAAGACCCTTTCCATCATAGTCCATCTTGGTTGACAACCTCAATCCAACACCTTGAGATTGTTTCTTAGAATCACCAAGAGAACAAGGAAGAGAATGAGATGAATGAGGAGCTTTCACCGAGTCTGCATCTTTGACTTTCTTCAACAAGCCTTCTTTTTCAGACTTCCATTCCTCATACATTTCATCAACCTTGGCTTTCATCGCCATGAAGGTCTTATAAAATTCTACATCGAAGACAAAAGGAAACTGATTTTCTTTATGTGATGACATCTCACCTCACTGCTTGAATTTGCTCCAAATATTCCACAACCTGCAATTTGTCAAACTGGCTCTGATACCAACTTGATCTGTAAACTCCTTACTATGAATTACTTAACAACTTGTTAGATTCACCAGGATACAGATTTAAAATTAAGATCGTAACTGATGATGCTTGTGAATTGAGCAAATAACCACATAAAACATAGGAAAGTAAAGAAGCTGACAAAAATCATGCACCAAGAAAAGAGAGACAAAGATTTGATAAAAGAGTTCACCAGATTCTAGCTACATCTCTGGATCTGCAAATAAGCGTGATCGATGCCATTATTATGATGCAACTTCTTTTTACACCACCATGGTCTTTCACTGAGTTACAATCTGCTTCCCACTAAAACACTGTCTTGACAAGAACTTTCTAGCACCCTGCCCAGTCCTTCTGTCAGCTTTACAATGCTTTCAGACAATGAAACTACAACTCACACTCCAAAAGAGTAAATAGGCGTCAAGCCTTTACAAATGACTCAAAAAGTTGAACAAATCCTCTCAAAGGACTCACTAAGTTCTTATCTCTTTTCCTAGAGACCACTTAGCCCATTACAAGAAAATTCTCACTTTCCCATAAACCCTTTCCTAAGAGAAAATAAACTCTCCAAGAGCTAAGAAAAGAGAACACACTTTAAAAGAATTTCCCCAATTCTCCCAAGAGAAAATTCTCACAAGACTCCTCAAGTCTCCTTAATCCCAGAATTCTAAATCTCTGAATCTCCAAATGAGAAAACACTCCCACCATCTCCTTTTATACACATAAAAATAAGCCTAAAATGGCTTAACAAAATAATTAAATGCCTAACCACTGTCTAACAATTCGTAGCAACTCCTTTTATCTTTTGGAACCACTTTTTGTTTTAGTGGTTAGAGGGTTATAAAAATAATGGCCTATTTGTTTAGGCTTCGGGCCTAACAATACAAAAAAACCAAATAAAGGCCTTACATATTTATTTATCGTTCGACAGTGCAATGGCCACAATGTTTTTGGCGAACCCGGTGGTCACGGCTTCCAAACCCATCAACCGTTTTCAAACAAAATACCATAATTTTCAAACAATAAAACAAACCCGTCGCTAAATATAGGTAAGGTAGTCTACACAGACGTAGCGGTTGGAACGGCCGGTTCGGAATCCCTAAGTCATGGGTTCAAAATTCTGAGAAAACTTTTTCTTATAAAACAAATCACAACCAACTCACCGAGCCCAGAGGAGGGAGGAGGAAACACGCGCCCAACTATTAGCTTGCCATGTGTCAAACATCTATTCACCATCGTTGACACGTCAACCGCCAACTGTCGCCACGTCATCACTGACTTGGATGCCGACTGTGATGCCATGTCATGTACGATCTGCCAACTCACCATGCCACGAAGGAGTACGGATGCCACGTCATTGTACGGACTTGACACGTGTCAACGTTTGGTTGGTCCACATCAGATTTCGTACCATGTGCTGACATCAGCTATACGGGTGATGACATCATCACTGTACCTTCAAGTCCACCAAGTCAACCAAGAGCTTTAACTTGCCGTATCTTGTGCATACGAGCTCCGTTTTTGACGAAATGAACGCCACCGGAATCGTCTCGATGAACACTTTGATTTGACGCCAATTTTGACAAATTCTAAGATGATCAATTTTTTTTCCTTCTTGATGGCTCTGGTACTCAGCTTGACCAAACCTTTGACCAAACATAACTCACACGTACGATCTCCTTTTGACACGATTCAAGTTGCGTTGGAATCCTGTCAGTGAGCTCTTTGATCTAAGACTGCTTTCACCTGATTTGAAGATAGTCAATTTTCTAGTCGACCATCTGGCATCCTCGACCCTTGTTGAACTTTGACCGAGCATATCTCAAGCAAATGAACTCCTTTTGACATGCTTCAAGTTGCGTCAAGATCGTATCGTTGTGCTCTATGCTTTGATGCCAGTTTTGGGAGATTCTAAAGCTACTAGATTTTTGAGGCCTTCAAGATCCACCTGGATCAATGGCTATATCAAGAAGTTGCAAATAATTTCCTTAATGAAAAATACCACTTTCCTTTTGCTTCTTTAGAAAATCCTACTTTTGAGTGTAATTAATTTCCTTGCTTTTACATGTAGTTAAGGCTACATCATTACTACTGGTCCATTAAATGTTGCCATCGAGGTGATATGTGTGGATTTGAGATTTGTATCCCTTGGGAATGTCAAAAATATCATGAGAATGGAATTAGTACATTCTTCGAGTTTCCTCTTTTACAAATAATCTCATTGCATTGAAACACATTATTTTTTCTATGTGAAACGTGTTGAAGTGATTCAAGGTACCCTTGAAAACATGTGACCATTATTTTTTCAGAGCTTAGCATGTTAATCCATGTCTTTTCTCATTAGTAAGTTGGTTAGTGTTGACGATGGCAAAGGACACATGTCAACAATCGGCATACGAGAGCATTTACTCCCAACACCCAAATTTATTTCTCAAGACATTTTGTCAGATCCTCTATATGATTTATCTACCTTTCTCCATTTTGATTTGATATTTTCCCATTGCCGTCTAGCCAAAAATAGACCTTTCATTGGTTGGGTTTATTGGCTTAAATTTTCCATATATAGTTATGCCACTTTATGCAATATTCATTTGAAAATATAGCCTCTGAAGTTTAGCAATCTTTTTGTTGCCTCCCATTCTACCACAATTTGTTGCTCTTTCAGAATGTCTATTGGCTTAGACACTCTTATTTGGCTCCTCCCACGGAGGCCACAATACTACTTTATGGGAGAGGTCACTAGTGACTGAATTAAGCACCTAGTGAAGAAATGTGACCACCTTTCAATGGTTACTTTCAGGTGGGTAGTTGGCCAAAACTTCATTAATGACAAGAACTAGCTTTGGAGCAACTACAATGTCCTTTCTGACTTCATGGCCTCATTGCTTGACCTGAACATGGCAAAACCCATGATAATTGAATTGTTCCACCAAATTTTTGACACTGCACTGATGGAAAGGCTTGGCAAGATAGTACAGGTGGCCATCCCTAGAGTTGGTATCTCAAGTGCCATGGATCTTCGTAGGCACATGGAATTTTGGATAAATGTACCCTAGTTTCCCTTCCTATATGAATTTTACACCATGGACTTTGAGACACATTGCTGCTCTTCTCAACCAATAGCCACCTATATGTTGTGGGAGTACAACATGGAGCATGTTTCAAGGCTTGCGTAGAGGAAACACTTCGACTTTCTGGTGCAGAGCCATGGTGAATAGGCCCTGGGTTTGTGTTGTGTTGAGTCTGGATGTGTTGTGTTCAACCTTTCTTTGCACCCTAATAGACAAGGAGAAGAAGAAGAAGAAACAAAATAACAAGAAGAAGAACCCAATAACAAGCCTTTTTGACTTCCTAGACAATGGTTGGAGGCTTTTCTTTACTTTTTTTGCACATTGCCTCCCTTTTACATCTTTTTTCTCTATAACTCCTTTTTTGGGTTTGCTCTAGAGAGCCTCATGTTTAAATCTGAGCCTTGGGCCTTGCATTATATTGTAAATTTTTTATGAATATAATATAATACAAACTTATCACTTCTTTTGTGTTATTCTCGGATGGCTTATTCTCAAAATTTAAAACAAATTTACAAATATATTTACATATGGTACATAACTATTAAAATTTTAAAAGAACTACATATTTTAGTGGAATATCTTCAAATAATTACCATTCACTGGTATATCTAAAGTGCTTCCTTCCATATATTCAAGTTCGTATGCATTATTTTCCTTCCATGTGCTGATTCAAAAGGGTCCCTTCCATAGTGCTTTAAATTTTGTGTGTTTCCCTGGCTTTGTAGTATGTTCATCGAACATTCACACTAGGCTCCCCTCTTTGAATTCTAGCTTAGACATATTTTCTTGGAACCATCGCTCTGATGTTTTTTGATGGTTGATCATGACTCTGTAAGCTTTTTCTCTATCTTCCTTCAGTTTGAGTAGTTTCGTTACCCATACCTCCATTCTACTGTTTCAATTTCGAAGGCTTTTAGTAGTTGGAAGGTAGGAATTTATATGGAAATGGGTAAACTACCTCTTTTCCATACACCAATTCATAAGGGGAGTTCTTCAAAAATTTCTTGGGAGTAATCCAGTCTTCCCACAGAGTAGGTCATAGATGCTTGTGCCAATCCATTTGTCATTTTGACCCAATACACTTAATTAACCTAATTAGGTTTTCTTTGGTTGACTCTGCTAACCGAATTCCTTGTGGGTAGTAATTTGATGAAGTTTTAATGAAAATCCCATGTCTTATAGAAAAATATATCATTCCTAAGCCTACAAAAGCTCAGGCATTGTCGGATATGATGGTCTTAGGTGGGCCAAATTTGGTTACTAGCTCTTCAAGGAAATTAACAATTTACCCCTTGGTGGAATCTTTTAGGGCTACGACCTTTGTCCACCTTGTGAAGCAGTTAATCACCTTGAGGATCCACTTGTGTCTGGCATTGGAAATAGGATTTATCATTCTGATAATATCCAAACCCCATTGAGCAAAGGGTTTGTTGGTTACAATCAGGATCAGGGGCAAAGCGACATTCTTTCTTCTACCAACAAAAAATTGGCACTAGGAATATGAATTATCATTCTAATAAAATCCAAACCCCATTGAGCAAAGGGTTCCTTGGTTACAATTAGGCTCAAGGAAAAAGTGGCATTCTTTCTTCTGCCAACAAAAAATTGGCACTAAGTACACTTTTTCACTAGATGGTGTGCTTTGAGAAACATAGAGGGCCAATAATATCCTCCTTGCATTATCTTTAAAGCAGTAGTCTTGGCAGAGAAATTTCCACCCTTAGGATTGCGATGGAATTCATTAAGGACTCTTTCAACTTGTAGCTTTTCTAAACATCAGAGCAATACACCATCATAATTTTGTTTGAATAATATACCCTCAATTCATACATATCTAGTTCCTTGTAATCAATAGTATCGCCTTTTATGGAATGCAAGGTTGGTTAGGTAGTACCCCTTTTGCATATACTATGTCCGATCAACCATCCAAGATTCGTCAGACTCAAATTGGTTTGAGTAGACCTGATTGGTGTTTTTTTTAGCTACGAGACTTGATTCCTTAGCAATTTATTCACATAGATCTCTTCCCTAAATCAGCTTGGTTGGTCTAGTTTCCACATCATATTCTAGGATCTTGGTTATTGAATTTTTCCTCTTTTCTGTTATCTCACCTTTTGTGATATATTCTCACACAATGGGATGTGCCGTGAGAATAGTGATCTTGTTGGCTAACACCAAGTGTTAGAACTTCTTTAAGCTTTTAACAATGGAAAAATATTTCTTTTCTACAAAATTATATGGGTATGTGCAGGATCATCATGGAAAAAATTGGCCCTTAAGTGGCAAAAATTTAGAAAAATCCGAGTTAGGCAACTTGACATAAAAATTTGAATAAGTTATCTATATTATTTCAAAAATAAGTAAGAATAGAATCTATAGCAAATTGAATGTAGTTTCTAAACTACTAGGTTTATTTTTAAAAAAAATCTATTTGGTGAAAACTTGAAATTTCAATCCAGTAGTACTTAAATTTCAATGAAAAATAAGAAGTAGGTGTTTGTCTGACCACCCTACCCATAATAAAATGAGAATATTTTTTTATAATATTTTAGATATAAGTAGAGGACTCATGTCCCGATGTGATGCATATTTTTTTGTAATCATTTTCCAAGTAAATAATTAATTATGATTTTTTTATTACAAATTTTTAAAAATATAAAAAACTTGTATGTCTGGCCACCTTAACTTGGTCAAAACTTCATAAAGTTCATTTTTTTTAAAATCCTATAGTATGTGAAGCATATAATGTGATGCATGTTTCAGATTCAAAAAATGTGATACTTTTTGAAAGCTATAGATGTTTTTCAATCAGCCTATCAATCAGGACTTTAGTAGTAATTCAAATAGAAAATGAATAATAATTATTTATTAAATTAAAAGTAAAGCATAATTTATATTGGTGGAAAGGTAAGAATCTCCTTTAAAAACCCTTTTCATCTCATCAATTTTGGGTAAAAAAAATGTCGTCAACCACATGGGCCATCATATCAGTTACATATTGACACTTTTTGGCCCATCATGATCATGCACATACCCATACTTGGCTTCATAACCTTTAAGAGCCCTTGAGTGGAATGCAATAAAATTATTTCCATTATCTTCCTCGCACTTTTGAGTGAGAACTAAAGCTATGCTATGTTGGTCATTATACACATCGAGTAGAAAGTCTTTGGAAAAATCAGGGTTAAACAATATTGGGGCTTCGAAGATGGCTATCTTTAGCTATTCAAAAATAGCTTTTACTTTGAGGGTCCATTTGAAAACTAGGTTTTTCTTAAGCATCAACATAATTGGTCTCACAATGCCTATGAAATTTGATATGAATCTACTAACAAAATTGATCTTTCCTAGTAAAGATTATAGTCCCTTCTAGTTCACTAGTAGGGTTAATTCCATTATAGATATAACCCTTTCAAGATCTATTGCTATTCCCTCCTTAGATACTACAAAGCTGAGTAACTTACCTTGAGGTAGTCTAAAAACACATTTTTTGGGATTCAAGGAAATCCCAAACTATTGGAATTTCTAGAAAACCTTCTCTAAATGATCAAAGCGATCATCTTTTCACTTTGAAAAGACCTTTAGGTCATCTAGATATATTAAGATAATTAGATTGATCAATCCCTTGTAATGAATGTCCATTGCTTCTTGAAAATTTGCACCAACATTTGAAAGTCTAAACAACATTTCTAAGTATGCAAATGTTCCCCACTTAGTGGTAAATGTTGTCTTATGTTGTTCAACTTCCTTTACATATATTTGGTTATAGCCTTAGAAACCATCCAACAATGAAAACATCTCTGATCTAGCCATATTCTGCAAGATTTTCTCCATCAACGACAAGGAGTAATGGTCTTTTAGTGAGGCTTTATTCAAATCTCAAAAATTGACACAAATCCTAATATGTCCATTCTTTTTTTGGACTGGTACCATATTTGACACCCAAGTGGAATGTTTAATCAGATATATGATTTTTGACTCGACCAATTTCATGAGCTCCTATGCCATCAATGCCTTGACCTTCAGATTGACTGGAATTTTCTTTTGTTAGATGGGTTTAGATCCTTCCACCAAGTCAATGGTATGTTGAATTATGCCCAAGTCATACCCTCTATGATCATCATAGGTCCAAGAAATAACTTTGTCATATTTGAAATATAGATCCTTCAGTCTTTTCTTTTCCTTATGGGGAACTTCCCTTCTGAATTTCAACTTTCTATCACTTCCTACATCAAGCTCTTCATAGTCCCTAGCATTCATAGTGAACCTTTGATTTTCATTTCTCACATCATCACAATCAAAGAGACTCTTAAGGGAAATTAATCCTCAAGGAAGCTTGTTCCCTTTTAACTAGATGTCCTGCTCTTCGGGAAATTCTGCTCCTAGTAGTGAATAGTCGGAAGCCATTCCTCCTTTCTATATGAAGGAAGCAATTTGAATGTCATCATAAAAAACTTTCCAGTTTTGATCGTTGTCAAGAATTAAGTATTGGATGATGACTTGCACTACATTCTACTTGGTTGAATAAAAAATTGGTTCAAATTGTGAACCAACAAAACCCAATTGATTAGTGACACTATTTTGAGATCAAGGAATAACTTGTATATTGAAGGCTTCAAAGCTTTTGATTAAATCTCAAATCTAATGTTTGCACAACTTCATCCTCATGTTTTTTGTAGTCACTTTCCCATGAACCTGGCTCACCACTAACTCTGAATCTCCAAAATCTTGTACTCTCCTTACACCCATTCATTATGCAAGGATTAGACCATGGACCAAGGCCTCATATTCAGTGTCATTATTCAAGCATGAGAACTGAAAATGGTAAGCTTTGAGGATCTTTGATCCTATCAGAGATACTAGTTGGACACCCACTCCGAAGCCAACTTTACACTTGGCACCATCAAAATATAGGGTCCATAGATGATTATCACCTGGATCATCATATTCCTCCTAATCCTTCATTAATTTTGGAAAGACCTAATCATCTTCAAAAATCACATAGGTGGCTAGCCCTATTACATGAAATTTATCGAATGGATCAGACATGATGAATTGGTTGAGTAACACTTCTTCTTCAAGAGTTCCATCACTTGTATCTTCTTCATCTTCCACAATTTCTATATAATCTCTTGCTGAGAGATGGAGGTATATGTACCTTCAAATAATAGGACTACATTGTCCAGAATGTGTTTGGGATGCAAAGGTTTAGAAAAAATATTCATCTTCACCCTGTGCTTGGTACTCAATATTAGGCGGGACTAGTCGAGTGCTAAGTATCCACCAAGCTTCGCAGTGAAATCTCTTGAAAGACACATTCCAAAGACCGAGGGAATGTCTATCACTACTATTTCTTATGTGACTATTTGTCTTGGACATGAGAAGAGGGTAAGAGATAGATCTCTTATCCAACCAATGGTTGAAACCTTCTTCCCGTCTAAATTTTTAGGGAATCAACCACTTGTTTTGGCATGATAGTCATGCTAGCCCCCAAATCCATCATATTATTATGCAAAAGCTTATCTCCCACAATAAATGATAAAAAGAAATGTGCGGGCTTCATCTTGCTTACCTCTTTATCTTTAGCATTTTGCTACATTTTTCATAGAAGTTACAACTTTTAGAACTTGAGGGGCTGACGCAAATCCTTTGTCTCCACTTTGGCTACACAACAGAGTTGTGTCCATCTAGGAAATATGTTCTTCTTTCTTTAATGCTTCTAAAAGAAATTTATTTTGTTTGGGGATGGATATGGCATCCCACAGAGATACATTGGTTGGAACCTTCTTCAATTGTTCCACCACATTAAGCATTCTGACTAGTTGGGTCTTGGGCTTGAATGGTGGTATTTCTCTCATTTTTTGAATAAAACTTTCCATTGTGACTGGGCTTGGTGTCTTGCTCGCCTCCTTCTCTGGAAATGGTGGATTATGTAGCTGTGGAATAGGTCAGATGTCAGGTAATGTGTCTTGCTTTTCTTGTAGTGATGGTTGACGTGGCTGAGGACGAGGAAGAGCTTTTTGCACGTATTCTCCCATGAGCCTTCTTTTTTATCTTCTCATGTAAATTGACTATACTTCTGAGGCACTAGTCATTAGAGCTTCATTCAAGAACACTCCATCTTCTTCTTCCATCTATAAAAATATCACTTGGTTGAGTGCCATATCCAGCTCTTGCTCCAAGGACATTCCCTACATTTGTGCTCTAAAATGGGAATTTTCCATTTTAGAAGACTCATATTCATCCACATTCGGGAGCATGCCCTTGCTTCTTTGTTTCACTATATTCTATTGCATATTCCCCCTTGGACAATTTTGGGGGATATGACTATCATTGCATGGGAAGCACCATACATTCTCTTCTTTAGCCAATGTTTTTTGCCTAGAATTAACTCTTTACACGAGCTATCCTTGATCATCTATAGTGGCATGGTGACCAAAACTATCTATTTTGTAGATGATGTTTGTTGACCTCCTCCTTTGGAGGATCCTTGGTATGGATTCTATTGATAAGATGACTTTCTTCAGCCATAGGCTTGTGTGGTTTTCTTTGGAGCCATTTCTTATTGTCATTTGATAATGAACAAATCATTAGCAAAAGTTTGCATGAAACTCTTCATATCATTGATATCCACTATGATTGAGGAAGATCTTGACATTCTCATTTGGGTAGTGGGATACACGTACATAGATTGTAGCATAGATAACATCAATTATGTCATGGAAATTCTTGGAGTAGCTTCTTCCTAAATACCACTAGAGATTTCTACAAATATAGGCATCTAAGGTCATGGTAGAACCTTCCTAGCATCAATTAATCTATTTCCACATGCAAAACCAACTCATATGTGTCAAGAAAGACATCTCCTCCCATAGATGTTACCATTACTGTGATCTTCACATTAAGAGCCTTTAGATAGAACATGAATGCCATCGTAGATTGGGGTCGAGTAGTAATGGGGATCCTTTGCTAGGTCTTGTGAAACCTAATGTTAAAATCCCTCATGGTCTCATATAGAGCTCTCTTGATGGTGATTAGTTGTTGTAGCAATGAAGAACAGTCTCCTTTCTCTAGGAAAATTTTGAACAACCTTTTTCCAAGTTGATTCTAGGAGATGATAGAGCCTGAGGCCAAAGATCAATACCAATCTTGGGCCTTTCCTTTGAAAGAGGCAACTAACAGCCTCAAGAAGATGTTCTCCTCTGCTATATCTTACAGGTGTTCAAAAGGGGTTTTGAAGTCTTCTCCAAATAATTTTGGGATAGCCTTGAGGGCGTTAGCAAGTATGGCGGGTGATACATCCAGGCGTGTGGGTAGACATAGCAAACTACCACTATCCAAAGTTACAAAATTTCTAGTAGAGGGAGGTACATGAGCCATAGAGAAAAGATTCCTATGAATTTGGTATATAGGTATTATGATTTAGAAGGTTGAACATCTAGGTGGAGTAGATAAGACTTTGGATATTGGGCTCTTACTTCTTACTCTATTTCTCCTTACACATGATACAAAACCTATAAGTCTCCTTCTCCCAAGTATCAAGGTAGCTAACTAAGTGCATTGGAAATGGCCTCTTGAAGATGCTCTTGTTTAGACTCTAGGCATGAAAATTCTAGTTTCCTTCCTTATCTTGATTTAAGAAATATTTCTGACTTCTAATCAGGCATGTGGAAATTTTTTCATCCCACCAGGCATGCTAGAAAAAGAATAGTTGATCTTCAAAGCTTGCACCTCTTTGATAGTCTTATGGGAAATTCAGTGAGTGCAGGACTGATTTTCTGCTCACTGAATACCTCTAGGATTTTTATAGAAATTTGACTCTTCTTTGGGCTTTGGGGAAAAGGGTAGAAGGAAATGTAAACATAAAACATAAAAATAGTGATGTGTCAATGCTTTTACAACTTTTAAAACCCAATCATTCCCATGAGTGATATAATTAGACATAAAACACCACAACCCTTCATTGTTGGAAAGATAATGAAGAGAAAAGGCTAACAACTAGCACAGTGTAAACTTTCAAATATGTTTGCAGGTAGTGTTCATTAAGGTCCGATCAAACCTAAAGATTTCTAAGGGTGATAGAAAAAAATTTAGAAATTGCATAAACTCTCTCCTAATACAACATAATATAACAAATCAATAACCCTTCAGAAAAGGAGAGAAGTCCAATACCATAATCCTATTTTCACAAGTTATTATTCTGCTATATGAGCATACAACATGGAAATCAGCCAGTTAAACTATTTGAATTTAGCTTGCAAGACACATTGTTTCATTCATAATGAAATCATAAATAAAGAAAGCTTGATAAAGGCCATACATGCATAGTGTCAAAGATTTCTCCTCAATATTTCATGCTTCAAATATCAAATTAACTTTAAAACATAGGTCAAATGCCAATCTAATAATAGTTTGAGCTATAAAAGATATAACATCCTAGAGAAAATTAGTTCTACAACTTTTACTCCTAAAAATAGTTCTATATCATAAGAAAACTAAAGAAAAATTTCCTCAGCAAAGGAAACTGAAACTTGGAATCCAACCCTTTCATCTATCGCCACCTCTCTTTTATAGCTATAGAAAGAGGAAATTGCCACCACAACACAAAATTAATTACTGCCAGATGTTGGAATCATAGATCTTTAGTTAGGTTACAACAATATTTGCTCACAATTCTTAACTACTGCATTAATTCTCTTTCGATATTTAGTAAAGATACATGTTTGTAAATAATCAAATCCTAGAAAAAAAGTAGGAAAAAGGTCTTGTTGACAAATCACTTCACCCAAGGGCACCGACTCAAAGTTTCCATCCCAAAAATCAAGAAAATAAAAAGGCCAACAAGCTCCAAAAAACTCCCAAAAGATATCGCTTCATAGGAAGCGCAATCTACTTGTAGTGAAGAGGTGATGTGTCAAACATGCAAAAACTTTCAAACCCATGTCTATAGCTCCTTGAGAAAATTTCTGAAAAGTTGACATGTTTCTCGACTCTCTCTCGAAAGGAAGGAAAAAAATGAAAGTTGCATAGCCACCATGTGGCACATTGCACACCTTTCTAATAACTCTACTTGAGGGAAAGCTCATCTGAAATTGAAAACATTATACAAGCCCAAAATAAAAAATGATCAAGGAAAAAAAACTTCACAACATGTAAGGTCACACCTTAGGGAATATAATACATGACACCACCACTAAGAGAGTACATATCATGGAATAAAAGGTCACACTTCTAGGAATACTTGTAGTATTGCCACAAAAGGGAACATCATATGCCATAAAATGTCACACTCTTAGAGGATATCAAGCCTAATATCTCCACTAAGTAGACATTAATATGAATAGAGAAAGTGTTAGCCCCACGGTTGTCATTGTACAAAAAGGTCAACCTATTAATGCACAATACAATTGCTAGAGTTAATGGATCCACAGGAGGCGGTTAATCCATGTCATGAATCCCAAGGGGAGCATTGACCATCTACCAACAATCTTCCCCACATTGTTACCTAAGGGGGCTCAAACAAAATACCTTAAGTTTTGATACCAATTGTTAGCCCCACAATTGTTGTTCAACCTAAAGGTCAACTTTTTAATGCCTAATACAACTACTAGAGTTAATGGATCCATAGTGTAGAAGTTGTCAAAACCAACTTTAGAGTCCAATAACACCTACATGCAAAGAGATACCTGTCATAGGGAAGAGAATGGAGAAAAAAGAAAGAGAGGGTTTGGAAGCTCTATAATATGAGAGATATATTATCATAACAATAAAATGAATTATTTACAAAGATCAATCCTTAAAAGTAGATCAAGGAAAACCTAAAAAGTAACCCTAATAGGTAGACATTTAATAATTAATATAATTATTAAATGTCACAATATGCAAACTAAAGTGTAATCTTAAGAGAGGAATAAAGGTAACTTAATTAACATAATTAAGTTAAAACCTTTAGTCTAACACCCCCCCTTAAGATGAGCAAGAGTGAAGCTACAAACATGTGCAAGAAAGAAAAGGTAACTATAATGCATGAAAGCAAACAAGGGTCCCAACAACTAGGCTTCATGAGGTACCTGAATACAACCAAGTATTTGTAAAGTGGAGAAATAGAGAAAACCTCATGGGAAAAACTCTACTCCAAAAAGAGATGAAAAACAAGAGTGAAAGAAGAAGAGAGATAGAAGGAGGACTCAACATGACCCCCCAAGAACTGCTTCTATCACACAAGTACAAAATATGTTCCCCCCATAGGAGAGAGAAGAGACTTCAAAGCCCCCCTAGAATGAGAGAACCCATGTGCCAATGATCAAACCAATGTGTCTCCTCGGAGGAAGAAACAGATCCAATGGTCGAAGAAGAGGAAATCCCTGGATGTGAGGTGAAAATGGAAGTCCTGGATGATGCTCACTAGAGAACTAAATGACAGTATGAGTGTTTGAGTAATAGGATGGTGAATCAAACAACTCAAGATGATCCTAAAATGGAATCTCCAATGAAGATGGGATAACCGGTGTGCTGAACTTGTCATCTGTGAGGAAAGGAATATCCTCTAATATGACCTCAACAACTGCACTTGATGGCTCGATGAGTGGAGCTACAATGTCAGTCACAACTGAAGAAAAATATTGTTGAACATATGTGATCTCAATAGGAGGTAGAGGTGTAGAAGTCTCAACACTAGTCTCATGAACAAATGGAAGAACACATAAGTTCAAGTGACCAAAATTCACCTCAGATACTACATGCTCTCTTGTAGAAAGAGAGGAAAAATTAGATAGTGGAGATGGTGGACCAAAGTGTGTGAATGCATACAATTGGGAAGAATGATCAACTGTCCCTGTTGCAACAATGTTACCAGCCTAAATGTATCTGTGTGCACTGAATTAGGTGTGAACTCAACTGTCTTCCCTATCCCACTGTGAGCAATCTAATAGATGGAGAGAAGGTTAACGGACAAAGATGGTACACATAGTACATCATTGAATGTACCATCATCAATGTCGATAGAACCTTTCCCACATACACTCATATAAGTGT
Source organism: Sequoia sempervirens (assembly GCA_007258455.2). Lineage (NCBI taxonomy): Eukaryota > Viridiplantae > Streptophyta > Pinopsida > Cupressales > Cupressaceae > Sequoia > Sequoia sempervirens. The sequence goes on along the minus strand of VDFB02044356.1, from coordinate 6,867 downwards.
TATTACCCATCAATATGTGTGGTAAGGATGTAACCTTGAAAGATGAGAACATGTCTTGAGAAGATTCCATATGGTGTGAAGCACCTGAATCTAGTAGCCATCTAGATGAATGTGAACTGGTGGTTGCACATAATGCATGACCCTTATGTGGGGCATGTCCATCTGCCTAGAATGAAGGTGAAGAAGAAGACCCACCTAATGTAGATGAAGAAGAGTGATGAATATTGTTCCTCTCAAGAAGAGCTGTCAAATTTGAAACCTATTTGGCATATCCATCTATCTTCTTCTCATAACACTTGGACTCATTATGTCCTGGCTTAGTACAATAAGCACACTTATGTCTATCTTTCTTCGATGATTCCCCCTTAGGAGAAGGTGAATCAAAGGTGTGTTGTGAACTGGAATTCTTCCAATGCTCTATGGTCTTTGGTTTATGTTTCTTCTTCTGCTTCTACTTCCCCTAAGATGATTGTGCTACCAATGCTTGGTGTTGTGATCCTATGAGAGCATCCAACTATGATATCTTGGCCTACTCTCATGTCAACCGATCACAAAACACCTCAAAAGTAGGGATGGTAAAGTGGTTTCCCAATGCATACATGGTGGAATAAAATGTCGAAGAGAAGATCTAGAAAGGACCTTGAAGCTTAGAAAGAATCAAGTAAATACACTCCTGATATGTTTTGTTCTTACCACAACCCTGTAGAAGAGATCTCTGTTGTTTGAATTTCATCAGAAAGTCCTCAATAGTGGGAAAAGAATCAGGTACAAGTGAAGTCAACTCTGCCTCAATCTATATTGCATGAAACTAATTGATGGTACCAAATAAATCATTGAACTTGGTCCACATTTCAAGAGGATTGTTACACCCATCAGGATGAAACAACAAGTTGTCTGAAACATGTAAGGAAATCAAACTCATAGCCTCATCCATCTTATTTCTATGTTGCATAACCTCAAATGGCCATGTCAAAACTAGTTGAACTATATCTAAACATGACCACAACCCCTCTGATTTGAGAAGATGTGTCATGAATGCCTTCCAAGTGTGATAGTTATGAGGTGTGAGAAGTTCAACAGTAGAAGGGTTTTCAGGGAGAGGTTTAATGAATGTTTAATGTGAATATTTTCTAGTTTTTTGAAGTAAATGATAGAAATCAAGAAAAAACTCCCCCTACAATGCTAGAAACCAAACCCCAGTAGTGATTTTTCAGCTAAAAAGTAGGAAAAAGGAAAAAAAGGCTTCAGACTAAATATTGTGTACCTAATAATTTTTCTAGAAAAATTAACAGAATATCTGAATAAAGGGTGAGATCTTTCCGACACCTATTCATTTTCGAAAAACAGAGCAAAAATGAGCAAGTTATGCCCCTAGAGTGCAAAATGATCATCTGACTTTGACTATGAAAAAAAGAAACCAAACTAATTTTTTTTCAAAAAATTCTACACCATCGGGATAGGCTTGGAGCCAGCTTTCCAATGCCTATTTTTGTTTGAAAACCAGAGAAAAAATGACCATTTTATACCCAATTGAGTGAAAAAACTTTCAAAATGTTCAAGTACGTCTCCAGAGCCCTCAGGGGCTAAAAGAAATCGCCCCTGCTAGCATGCAGGACCAGGGAGCTGGCAATCAGGTGCAGGGCCAAAGCCCCTAGTCATTGATGTGACCGTCACAGGGGCTTAGGCTGCCAACGAGGGCCAACACCTAGTGGTTAGTCCCTTACGTGACCACGGCCTCATGAGTAAGCCCTAAAGTGCTGAAAATAGCCGATTGACTACGGGATGAAAAACTGGCCGGCGCTGCTCTAAGATCCGCTCTGCCAGCGGTGAATGGGTGGTACAATGGCAGTGGTCTGGTTTGTTCAAGAGGCGTCAATCAAACTTCAAAAAAACACCTTTATTTTGTTTTTTTTTTTGAATTTTGAATTTTGACCTTGAAATTTGTGCCCTGAGGCCGTACGGCCTTGGGGCCAAAATTTTTTTGCCTCCCTAATCAACTGTGGCCAAATTGGACAAACTTTATATAAAAATAGGGGTTTTTAGGTAATGTGAATCGAACAACGATGTTTGTTTGGGCCCAAAATGAACCCAAAGAACAAAATATGCTGGATCCACAAAAAATCAACCTAAAAACATGTGAAACCCTCGTAGCTCCAAATTCTTCAAAACAAGAATAGGTTGTAGCAGGTCCGCTCTGATACCATGTAGAAGTTTTCAAAACTAGCTTCAGAGTCCAAGAACACCTGCATTCAAAGAGATACCTGTCACAAGGAAGAGAATGGAGAAAAAAGCAAGAGAGGGTTTGGAAGCTCTGTAATATGAGAGATATATTATCTGAACAATAGAATGAATTATTTACAAAGATCAATCCTTAAAAGGAGATCAAGCAAAACCTAAAAAGTAACCCTAATAGGTAGACATTTAATAATTAATATAATTATTAAATGTCACAATATGCAAACTAAAGTGAAATCTTAAGAGAGGAATAAAGCTAACTTAATTAACATAATTAAGTTAAAACCTTTACTCTAACACATAGGAGGTGGTTAATCCATGTCACAAATCTCTAGGGGATCATTGACCATTTGCCAACAAAAAGGTTACACTTTTGAATACATTCATGTCATATTAACAAGGTTACACTTTATGGGAGATCTATGTTATCATCACTAAAATGAGATCATTTATTATGCAAAATTTTTCATGAGGGGCTATATTCCCCCTTTAAAATGTAAGTGTACTTCATTTGTTCATGATATATTATAGTCTTTGTATCTTGTTATGTTGTAGGGTTTTGAATGCATGAATGAGTAAATTGCCTCAAAATATTCCTTCAATCCTCTTCAAATTTGTACCTGGACATTCAAAAGGATAGGAAGGGTTGTGCCATATAGGGGTTGCCTCAATTAAACCATGTGTGGGTGCTTCCACCTTCATAATGGAAAAATTGATGATAGGGAGCTTATCCTTTTGAGGGATAGAGGCTAAATGACAAATTAATTATTACTCAACAATGAATTTCAACTCACCACTCAAATTTGATTTCCTAGGACTGAATTCATGCACATACCTTCAAGGATTGATTTTAATTTGGCTTGGATTGCTTTGAAGACATAAAAGTGTTACTCCTCATAGATAAAATTTATGCTTAAACATGAATAAACTCACATAAAACTTGGGATGATGCTTCAATGTTGAAATCTTGCAATAATATTCAATGTTGCTCTTGACTTGACAATAATGTCTTGACAATGCTCCTTGATTTCCAATTATTTCAAGGTGATTTAACTAGTTGATCATACTTTCTTTTTCAAATGTTACAATGGATCTTATATGAAATATCTCTAATTTCCCAAAAATTAAATCTCGATAGCCAATAATCAAAATTTAAATTTAAAATATTAAATTACTACCACCAACAGTTTGAATTTTGGTGCCACATTAAGGGGACTAGGGCACAAGGACACCCTAGTCCACATTCCTCAATCTTTGGGATTCAAAGTACTAGGAGAAAAATCTTAAACGTTTACATGGATCTTGATTTTATTTCTTTATAAATAATATAATGGGCCATGGAATGCATAATTTATGAAATTAAGGGCATAATTAGGTCCAATCACTTAGGGGTAGAAAAATATAGTGTAAAAATATCTAGGGTGACAATTTACGACACTACATTTGTATCTCTAGAAGTAATATTTAAAAGGTTCTATTCTTACATTTTTTACCATGCTAAATTATTTAATACAAGACATTAATTAACTTTTATTTTTTATTTATAGTTCACTTGAGGAGTTAATTAATAATGTTTTATTAGGAAAAAATGATTTTCTCTTTCACTAGGTGCTTATATATTATTTATATACGTTTTGAATATATCTTGAACCCATATTATGTCTTTTATCCCCCAAATCTATTATTCCTCCCCTATGATCCAATGACTTTTCTATGACCCTTCAAAAGTAATTTTAATTTTTTTGTTCCTAGTGACAATGATAGCAGCCACAAGGATCTTTCTAGGTTCCTAGTTGATGGTTGGGGTCAACTAATTAGTTAGGTTGGTTGTTTAGTTTGTTGTTGGTTTTTTTTGTTCGTTTTTTATGTTCTGTTAAAGAGTTGTTATTGTCTAACTATGGTCTTTGGACTTGGTTTCCGGCCTCTGGGATTTTTGTAATTGGGCCAACACCCTAGTTTTTCTACTTTGTATATCAAAAACATAAGATGAAAAGTCAGAATTTAGAGAGGTATCACATCTAATACCACCAAAAAGGAGACACTAACATAATTTAAGTAGGCCCACTTTAGTGAACATATGGGTATGTGCACGATCATCATGGAAAAAAAGGCCCTTAAGTGGAAAAAAATTCAAAAAAATTAGAGTTAGGCAACTTGACGTAAAAATTTGAATAAGTTATCTAAAATATTTCAAAAATATCTAAGAATAGAATTTGTAGCAAATTGAATGTAGTTTCTAAACTACTAGGTTTATTTTAAAAAGAAAATATATTTGGTGAAAATTTGAAATTTCAATGAAGTAGTACTTAAATTTTAGGGAAAAAATAAGAAGTAGGTGTCTTTCTGGACCACCCTAACCACAATAAAATGATAATATTTTTTTAATAATATTTTATATATAAGTAGAGTAATCATATCTCGATGTGATGCATATTTTTTTGTAATTTTTTTCCAAGTAAATAATTAATTATGATATTTTTATTACAACTTTTAAAAAATATAAAAAATTGCATCGGTATAACTTAACCCTGAGTCAAAATTCATGAAATTCAAATTTTCTTTTTTAATCCTATAGTATACAAAAATAGAATGTAGACATGTTTTAAATTCAAAATGTGAAAATCATTTGGAAGCTATAGATGTTTTCAATCATCTTATCAATGGGGACTTTAGTCATAATTCAAATAGAAATGAATAATAATAATTTATTAAATTCAAAGTAAAGCATAATTTATATTGGTGGAAAGCTGAGAATCTCATTTAGAAACCCTTTTTGTTCATCAATTTTTGGTAAAAAAAAGTTGTTAGCCACATACCCTACACATACCCATCATATCACAACTTTTTGGCCTATCGTGATCCTGCATGTACCCATCTACATTATATTACTATTGAAGAGGACACAATGTGAGAAACAAGGCCACATCTATAGGGGATGTATAATATAATAACTAAAATGGACCATTTTTAAATCAATTGTTATGATATGTGGGGTAATATGCCCCCTTAAAAAGTTAGTGTACTTGCTACACTAAATGTTTTAAGGAGATAATGGAATATATAAAGGATTTGTTATAGAAAGGAATACACCAGATATATAAGTCTAACTAAACCTACCCCTAGGTTTAAGGGAAAAGGTGAGCCTAAATGGATTGTATCACATTGCTTCTTAATAATGAAAATAAGATTGCACAAAAAATCTTGTGTCCCAATGCATGGTAATGAGTATCTAATGATACTACAACTACCAAAGAGAAAGGAACAAAGCTATAGATATTTAGTTTTTCATCTTATCATATTCATCCTTGGAAGGATCCATGTCATCTAATATCTTCTTTGAAATATGGCATTCATCAATAGCATGACCAAAAAATATACAATAAGTACAAAAGGATGAGTTTTTATTTTTGCATTCAATATCACTTCTTTCTTACATAGGAGGTAGTTTAATGAATTCCAATTGTAGAAGTGTTTGTAATGTTCATTCAGTCTCAGAAAATGGATGTGGAGTGGGTAGTAGAACCTTTCTAATAGGTCTATGAGGTTTATGTAGTTTAGAGGATGGTGTAAATGTTTTATGTAAAGGTGGAGGACCTCAATAACCAATTCCTTTTGTATATTTAGATGGTATTTCTTCCAAGAGAGTATGAACTCCATGTTCATTCTTTATGTCACAACCTTATTTTGAAATAATCTTAAATCCTTAGCCATTAAATTTTTCTAAGTTGATGGTTATATCACTCACTTTTCTTTTATGGGATGGAGTAGCGTTTACATTTACATGGGTTAATCTTGTTTGAGATTAGCAAGGACATTGTTGTGTAATGGTTGAGGTATGGTAGGTGTTGTTGAATTTTGATAAGGATGAGTAGGTGCTTCTAGTGAAGGATAAAGGACAATGTTGGTTTCTAGGTTAGCTATTGTATTGTTGAAGGATTAATGTCTAATTTCATCCTCTTGCCTCAATATATCTGTTGTGTGGTATCATAACATGCCCCAAGAATGTATGGCTTGGGAACCCAATTAAAAAAATTAATGCTTATGGTAGGTGATGGTTGGCTAAGGATCACCAGAAGAAAATGTTAAAGTGGAAATATTTGAAATAATTCATGGCTAGAAAGCAGAGGGTGTTTAATATATTGGATACCAAGAAGCCAAGCCAATTGGAATGTTTAAAGTGAATTTGGTAAGTTAGTGTAGTCCAGGTGTAAAGGCTCCTGAAATACATAGGTTCTGATGGTAACTAGGGTCCAAGTGAGTTTTGTTTTAGTAAAGCTAAAGTATTTTAGGTACTAGGTATCAGGTAAAGGATGTGTTGGTGCTAACATGCTAAAGTTGGTTGTCTAATTTTTCTCAAAAGCCTAAAATGTTCGGTAGTCCACCTAAAGTGATGATTGCATGAGAATACATTAAAATCATGTTATTTATGACTTGTTTCAAAAGTTGATTTATGTTAATGATGGTTTTATTTTAATGACAATTTTATAAATGTTTTTTTCAAAAAAAATGGATTGATATATGGAATTTTATGTACAAGAGGAATGGGTTGTTGGACTATGTTTCAATATGGACAATTAGGCCAACTTGGGTTGCAAGAATATTTGATGATATTACTAGGTTTGTTGGTGCACT
>VDFB02044355.1:0-51218 GCA_007258455.2 Sequoia sempervirens | reverse complement strand
GCATCCATTGTGATGATATAAAACGTTATAATGCATTGTCATACTAAAACTAACCTTTATCATTGTCATACTGAAGCCAAACATCTTTTGTCAACTATCATCAAGTGCCTTTGTGTTTCTTTGACATCAAGGGAAACAACTATGAAAGCCAACAAACACCCCCTTTAGCCTTGATGGAAAAAAACCAAAGCTCTCTCCCCCTTTTTCCATCAAGAGACAAAGCACTGCACAGAAAATAGATGAATCAAATGTAACATAGAAAGAAATGGAACATAGATCATCTAATAGACACTCTATGTGCATCAATAGTGACTAAAATATAGTGGATAAATATGAAGGCTGTAACAACTAATATATGGTTACCAAAAATTTGTAACCTCAAATGTAGAGTCACCCAAACCTTGCGATTGAACACGGATCATGGAACAACAACATTCCAACCATATACCCATGATATACAGCAGCAAAGACAATACATAAGTAATCCTTATAGCCATCATGAGGGGTAACAACTGCATGTTGCCTCATTAAAATCTCATCAACACAAAGTAAGTATCAAGATAATAACAAAAATAATGAGTATGAAGAGTTGTCCCTGCTATCTCTAATGAGATATAAATGCCACAAATATATTTGATACTATTCTGCATGTATGATCACTGAACAAGAAAGCATGAGTATAAAGTATAGTCATCTCATAAACTAGGGATGAAATATGAACAAAGAAGCTCCCCTTGACTAAACACATAGGATGAATCAAAGACTTCAAACCTGTTCAAGCACCTATTATGAAAATTTGAAATCCATGTTACCAAGAAGTTTGTCCATTGCTCAACATCATGAACTAAAGCTTGATCTAACAAAATACCATGGGAATAGAAGGAACAAGTAACAAGCCCAAAATATGAATACCACTATCCAAAATCACCAACTACCATCATGATATCAACTCTGACTGATGGAATCCATGAGCACCAAGAACTTTGATTAACATGTGATCCACTACAACCATGTGCATCCTCAACAAACTACATACAATTCCAGTATCATAACTACTATCAAACAAATGTATCTTTGTTGTAGCAATGTGTGTCTTCAATTAAGAATAATGTCAAAGATGAGTGAGCATAATTGCACTATCAGAAATGAATAATATTGGTAAATCCCTAAAGCCCAAGACATTGTTATAGTTAAATATCATCCCACTCATGTGATCAACACTATCAAGTATAATATGGTTCCCAATACCAAGACAACCTAAGATCATCCTAGATATCCTGAAGTATGATAAAGCATTATTGTATCAACAACTTATACAAATCAAACAACACTAATCTATGTCATCACCTTTATACCTACCACAGTTATACCAAATAAGTATCTCTATACTGTCAAAATAAAAACAACCTGCTAATGTCAAAATACCATAGCAAGTACCGCTATAACACTGAAACTAAACTGTCACATCCAATATCATACATTGTCAAGAAGATGAGCCAATTTAATCTAAAAACTCCTTAATAACACTATCAACTGTCACTGTAATCAAGATATAGAAACATTGGAAATGCATCAAAGAAGATATGTAAATGGAAAAGCATATCACTATCATATGCAAGAATTATACTAATGTTCATTGTCATACTCGCAATATAAGTATATAATGTAATCATATATGCCAATCATGAAAATTAGCCAATATGATGATGCTAAACAAATAAAAAAAATTCATCATGTATACCATGTGTGCCATACCAATTCTGTCATAGACCTATGATCATGTCAATCACCAATAACCATATAGCTATGATACCGAAATACCAAATTGATGGTCCTTTTGTGGCTTGTCATCAAGGATAATAACTAATTGTGAAACAAACTTCCCCTATCTGAATGCACAAGGGAAACAACTAAAATCACTAATCACTGTCCAATGAAATGTCATTATTAAACATTGTACCATCTCCTCTCTTTGTCTTGTCAAGGCCTTTCAATGTCATTTTCCTTTAATTCATTGTTGCAAACCTAGATCCTTGTCAAAAACTATTTCATTGTCACCACAACACTAAAACACTGTGATTTAAAAGACCAAGTCCACAAAAAACTTGTCACAATCTAATATGAGCATTACTGACTATATTAGTTTGAAAAATCACTGCCACCAATTATTAGCACTATACATGTAAATCACTTCCACTAATCTCCAGTAACAAACCTGTACTCTAAATCAACATCTAACACCAACATTGTTTCAATATTCTCAATGAAAAACTAAGCACCATACTTGTTCTATACATGTTATGCTATCAAATCATAATCACCATGAGCTAAATGATGAACAAGTAATGAGCAGAAACACTAGGAAGCAGATGTTGAATCATGTAAACAAGACAATCATATACAAGAGAAATTTTTCTTGCAAAAGTATTCTTTGAGAACTCACAAGGGAGGGACACTCAATAAAGCAAGCATAACAGATCAAAAAAAAAAATAACACCAAAATCACTGTCCTATTAGCATATACATTTACTGTTGATGTTCAAGCAATTGTCTTACTAAGCCTTCTCTTAGAATATTAAGAGTGCATATCTTTATGAAGGTTCATAATATCAGTCAACAAGAGCATAAACCTATTGATTATCAAGTAAAGAACTCATGTTCCAACTATTCTACCAGTAATAAGAATTGTTATGGATGATCAAATTTTAAATCATTGTGGGAGAGTACAAGAATGAGACCTCTTAATTTGAAGTACTAATTGTCATTGCATTGTGCATAAATCTACTCATAACCTTCTTATCTTCTCTAGGGGCTAAAAAAAACAAAAAAACTCTAACCTACTCCACCTTACTTCATGCTTCTTCTTAATTACTCAGAGATGTTTCATGTGCATCATGCACAAGATTAGGTCCTTTCTCTTCTTTTCATTGCTTTCTTTTCCAAATCTTCAAAGGATTTTTCCTTTGTTTAATCGGATCATCTATCTTCTTGTTGTTTTCAGTTAATTTCTTCAACCAACTTCTGCAAAACTTGGCTCTATGTCCAAAACCATTACATCTATCTAGCACATGACTTGATGATTAAAATGATAAGCATAAGTGTTCCTTGACAATTCAAAATCATTCCAACCTTTGTATCCTCCTAGTAACCAACAGTCTCTTTTTATGTGCCCAACCTTATTGCAATTAAAGAAACCATTGATTTGATAACCTAAATAACTACAATCTCTAGCTCTGTGACCATACTTATGACAAACATAGAAATAACCATGAAATTGAGAATAATTATAACTCATTGAATGATATTTCTTTGAGAAACGGCTTGATCTTCTTCTTCCAATATCAACAACATTCTCTTTTTCTTTTTTCTTGGTTTCAATCTCAAGGGTAGCTGAGTGATAATTTAGATCTATCTTCTTTCTTGGAGTCTGTCTAACATTGGACCTTTTTCCATCTTTTGTTGTAAACACTATTTTGTGTTTCGACTCGTCTTGAACTCCAAAAAAAATTCCTATTCATACCCAAAACAAAAAATCTCTTTGTGATGTTTTTGCTTATCCAACATCTCATTTAGCTTGTTGGTACTTTGATCAAAATTCTGATTTTTATGTAACTAAATCTTTACACTTTCAAGATCTTTCCTTAGAACAACTATTTCACCTTCTAAATTTTGGCACTCAACTACTATGGCTTCTAAATTGAACCTAGTCACTTGGGCTATTCTTTTACTTTCTTCATTTTTAACTTTCAGACAAATAATTGACTCATTTGATTTTTCAAGTTTTTCTTTCAAAGAGATAATTTCAGTTTCTAACTTTTTGCAATCATCTTTCTTTTTCTCTAACTAAGATCTTACTTCCTTGTTCACCTTTCAAAGACTCTTAATCTCATCAAGTGCAGAAATAAGTTCTTCCTCAAAAACAATTTCTCCTTCAATACCTGAATCATTCATGTCCACGACAAATTCATCAAGTTATATATTAGACATCTTTTCTTCCACAGGCTATGGATTTTCTTTAGGAATTTCTACTTTTGCAGGTTATGATTTTTCTTTCTTATTCCTATTCCTTCTACTTTTTGCCATATCAGACACAACACTCCAATACCAAGAACCCTTAAACCGATTAGGCTTGTTAAATAAAGGGTTTGGCTCTTATACCAGTTGTTGGAGTGAAGAAGACACTGAGAGGGTGGGGTGAATCATTGTCTTAGACAAATTTTTAAAATTTTCCTTGAAAAAGAATTGAATAATTTATGCTCTCAATATTTCAATGATAAGTACATTCATGAATTGAATGCAATTATTAAATAACTGAAATAAGAAATATTAAAGCAAACCAAATATCATCACAATCATGAAACATTATCACATAAAAACAATGAGACAATAAGACAAAGAATTCGATGAGTGGAAAACCCTCTAGGGATAAAAAACCACTCCAGAAATGATGCCTCACTAGCTTAATTTGAAAACTTTATGTTTACAATGCCTCATTGGCAATACTATCACACTGATAGATTTCAAATGCCTCATTGGCAATAAAATAATGTCTCACTAGAAAAAATGGCATCACTAACCAAAGAACCTCACTGGTTACAAGAATGCCTCACTGGCATACACACATTTTCCTCACTGGCATACAAACATTTTCCTTACTGGCAATGATCAATCTATCTCACTGACTTGATCATTTTAACTTCATCATACATTTCTCAATAAAGAATTCAACTACAGAGGATCACTCTGTTTCTCTACAAATTATATTTCACCTCTAATCTAATACACTTAATATCTTAAAGATTCATTCACTGGAATCTCTAAAATATCAAATATACCAGTTCTACACTCTGTTGTGCATCATGTTTGCAAAACTCCAATTACAAAATTTTGTTTACACATTCAACATGATAACACTATTAAAAACACCAAACTTCAAACAGTGATAAATCACTGTTTATATAAACATTCTATGGTGTTTAAGATACCGCCAATTGTCATTCATTACAATCATCAAAGAAGCCTTAGAAACTAACTTCATAACTACCTGCACCTATCAAGTCATTGTGGTGTCTTTTAACATCTTTTAAATTGCCTCTTAATCTTCCTTTAACAAGTAACAGAATAATAAACATGTTGCTCTTTAGTCAACAATAGAAATATTTTTGTGGTATGCCAAACTAAATAAAGAATGTGGTCATGATCAACTGTATTTATTTTAAACTAACTGAAACCCATACTCATACTAGGGCTAAAAGACGCTTGTACATGATAACATAATCATAGAAAAGAGGTATACAAAAAATACCCATATTCAGGTTAAGGTAACTAAAACTTTAAACCAGATGCAAATACTCTTTCCTTAATACACACTTAAACCCGAGTGTCAAAGACCCTTTAATGAAGAAACCATAGTCTATAAAGATCTTTTCTCAAACACCCTTAACAAAGAAATATTTCTGATAAAATTAGACTTAACCCATAACAAACAAATTGCATTTTGTAGAACCGGACCAGACTAAAACACCAAGATTTAAACACGAAAGCCTCTTAATATTGGAGGACAATGATTGACGACACCTGTAGGTTACATTCCTATTGGTAGAGACTGAAAAACATGTCTTTTACAGCCTTCACAAAACTATCAACACCACTGCCATAACCCTAGGTTTCCTGTGCCCTAGTTCAAGAGAGCTCTTTGTCTTTAAAGATCCCTTGAAACTATCATTGTTTGGTGAAACCCTAAACTGCCTGAGCCACATGAAGAAATGAAATCATTATTCCAAACATTCCCTTGGGCCTGAGAAATTTCCTTTCGACAATATGAAACATGTCCCAATAATAAAAACCTTAAGAGTTTGGTTTGCAAGTCATTTCAACACCTTTATTTCCACTTTATTTTTCATCGCCTTTGCCAATATGAATTCCAAGGTGAATAATCACTATAAAGCTATAAACAAAATAATGCCTTGTTGATCATTTGCATATCCACCTTATAAAACAAACATCATGTCTTACCATGAAGCCTCATAAATATACTTTGTTGGTGTGTTCATCATTTAAATGTCTCCTTGTGAACAACATAGTTAATAAATGATATATACATCAAGGTTGATACAATAAACACCATTCTCATACCTTATAACTCTGTAATAATGCTTGTCAAATGGCCCAAGTGCTCAACTCAAGACTTTAACAATTATTTCTACTTTAGACACAAATCAATGATAACCAACCTTGTATTACCCATGACAAATAAAACAGCAAGATGAAATTTGAAGAAAATAAGGTGCCTTGTGACCATTAACCACACAAGGAAGTGTTAGCCATAACCTGCTCATAAAGGTGCTCTCACATACATTCCAATATCAAACCATGTCAAGTCAACTAATGCATCCATTGTGATGATATAAAACATTATAATGCATTTTCATACTGAAACCAACCTTTATCATTGTCATATTGTTCAAAACCAAACATTTGTCATCAACTATCATCAAGTGCCTTTGTGTTTCTTTGAAATCAAGGGAAATAGCTGTGAAAGCCAATAATATATATATATATAAAACAGAGGCAGAGGCAATGATTTTTACAATAGCTTGCTATCAAACCAACACCACAATGGCTCTTTTGACAATGCAATTCAATCAATATATTTTATCACACAATTCAAAGTATACTTGGGTATGTGTAGGATCATCATGGAAAAAATAGGCCCTTAAGTGGCAAAAAAATCAGAAAAATCAAAGTTAGGCAATTTAACGTAAAAATTTGAATAAGTTATCTATATTATTTCAAAAATATGTAAGAATATAATCTTTAGAAAATTGAATGTATTTTCTAAACTAATAGGTTTTTTTAAAAAAGAAAAATCTATTTGGTGAAAATTTGAAATTTCAATGCAGTAGTACTTAAATTTCAGGGAAAAAATAAGAAGTAGGTGCCTGTCTGACCACCTAACCACAATAAAATGATAATATTTTTTTATAATATTTTAGATATAAGTAGATGACTCATGTTCGATGTGATGCATATTTTTTGTAGTTTGTTTCCAAGTAAATAATTAATTATGAATTTTTATTACAACTTTTAAAAATATAAAAAAATCATATGTCGACCACCTTAACTTGGTCAAAACTTCATGAAATTCAATTTTCTTTTTTTAATCCTATAGTATGTGAAGCATAGAATGTGACACATGTTTTGGATTCAAAAAATGTGATACCATTTGAAAGCTATAGATGTTTTTCAATCAGTCTATCAATTAGGACTTTAGTCATAATTTGAATAGAAAAAGAATAATAATTACTTATTAAATTCAAAGTAATGCATAATTTATATTTGTGGAAAGCTAAGAATCCCCTTTAAAAACCCTTTTTGTTTCATCAATTTTAGGTAAAAAGAAAGTCGTCAGCCACATACCCATCATATTGCCACTTTTTGGCCCATCATGATCCTGCACATACCCACTTTCCCACACACACACACATATATATACACATACATGTATACATTTGCTTTGCGGGTCTAGAGGAAATAATATAACAATCTATGTAACAGTTGGCTTGTCAATTCTAAATTTGAGCCACATTATCTAACACTAAATATTATAGACAAATAGGGAAATTGTAAAAGAACTATTAGAAAAACATACATACATACATACATATATACATACATACATACATATATATACATACATACATATATATATACATATACATACATATACATATATATATATACATGTATATATATCTATATATATATATTTATACACACACACACACACACACACATATATATATATGTATATATATATATTATGTATATATAATTTGTACAATTAATAGATTCCAGAGCACAACAGTCTCAAAACCCTCCAATCTAGACTATAAAATAGAGATGGAGGCAACAATTTTTACAATAGTCTTCTACCAAACCAAAACCACAAATCCTCTTTCAACAATGCACCTTAATCAATATATTTTCTCGCACATTTCAGAGTATACTTTCCCATACATACAGATATATATAATATATATACATATATAGATACATATATATACTTTGTGCATCTTTGGTGTTATACGCATTTTGTATCTTTCTGATAGATTTAATTTAAAATCCTTACAAAGAGAATGGTATAGAATGTGAACGGTATGTGAAAATTAATGCTTCGAGACATAGACAGATACATATACATATATATATATTGAAGAAAGATAGAGTAATTGTGTAAGAGGTATTAGAATAACACTTAACATCCACTAAACTAATAGAGACAAAATTTAATTGAAGAATAAACAAAGCATACATATATGCATATGTATATGTAAATGTATCTATGCATATACAACACATTCTCGATGGAGGGTGTAACGAATGGAAGGTACAATGCATTTTTTGAAGGAGAGTGTAATGTTTTTGCTACCTATGCTTATGCATGTTGTTCCTTTCTTCATTACACCCTCCATCTAAAATAAATTCACTTTTTTTATTACATATGCATATATACATATACATATACATATACAAATAGAAGACACAAACTTCGATAATAAACAGTTTATTATGGGGAACAGAAAAAAAAGAATATCATGAAGAAAAATTTATTATGGGGAACTTCAAATAGATGAGGAAAAATGAATACCATGAAACATATTGATATAATACATATAAAATGTTTCATCCAGACAAAATAACCATGGAAATTAACAATTTTCTATAAGGAGCTTCAAACAGATGAGGAAAAAAGAAATTCATGAAACTTATTGGTAAAAGATAAGCAGCCTATGTAACAGTTGTAAGAGGTGTTAGAATAACACTTAAGAGTTAGACGTAAATGAAAGATGAATGGAAACCCACATTAAATATAACTCGTAAGGCCAATGGGTAGCAATAATCTCTACAAAAATAGTATAACACCACAGACTTAATTGAAAATTTGAGCTACATTGCCTGACACTAAATGAAGAATAGTTTGTTGTGGTGAACTTCAAATAGATGAGGAAAAAAGAATATCATAAAACATATTGATACAGTACATATAACATGTTCCATCCATACAAGATAACCACGATAATTTACAGTTTGTTATAAGGAGCTTCAAATGGATGAGAAACAAGAAATATCATGAAGAATAGTTTATTATGGGGATCTTCAAACATATGAGAAAAAAACAATATCATGAAACATATTCATACAAGAAAGATGAACTTAAAGCCACATTAAATATAACTCCTAAAGCCAATAGGTAGCAATAATTTGTGCAAAATGGGTATAACGCAATAATCTGTCCAATATGTTTATGCTTTCATACTAACCCTCTGCATATGTGTGTGTGTGTGTGTTTGTGTGTGTGTGTGTGTGTGTAATTACTCTTATGCTAATCTACAATTACTCTTATGTTAATGGGTATAACGCCAAAGATGCATAGAGATAACTAAAACAATAAACCAAACGAAAGAATGAATATTTAACTACAATTGCTCCTAAGGTAATGGGTATAATGCCAAAGATGCACAGAGATAACTACAAACAATAAATGAGGGGCAAAAAAATTACTAACCTTAACCAAATTTTTTGACAAAAGAAAGATGATTTAACTACCGGTTCCATCCAAACAAAATAACCATGACAATTAACAGTTTCTTATAAGGAGCTTCAAACATATGAGGAAAAAAGAAATTCATCAAACATATTGTTACAAGACAAGTAGTCTATGTAACAGTTGTAAGAGGTGTTGGAATAACACTTAATAATCAGATGTAAATGATAGATGAACAGATACCCACATTAAATAGAACTTGTAAGGCCAATGGGTAGCAATAATCTCTACAAAATGGGTATAATGCTACAAACTTAATTGAAATTTTGAGATACATTACCTGGCACTAAATGAAGAACAATTTGTTATGGGGAACTTCAAACAGATGAAGAAAAAAGAATATCATGAAACATATTGATACAAGACATATAACGTATTCCATCCAAACAAGATAATCACGAAAATTAATAATTTGTTATAAAGAGCTTCAAACAGATGAAGAAAAATTAATATCATGAATAATTACTCCGATGGTAATGGGTATAACACTAAAGATGCATAGAGATAACTATAAACAATAAATGAGGGACGTAAAAATTACTAACCCTAACCATATTTTTTGATGAAAGAAAGAAGATTTAACTGCAATTTCTCCATCCATACAGAGCCATAAATAATATCATGAATAATTACTCCTATGGTAATGGGTATAATGCCAAAGATGGATAGAGATAACTACAAACAATAAATGAGGGGAAAAAAATGACTAACCCTAATCATATATTTTGATGAAAGAAAGAAGATTTAACTACAATTTCTCCATCCATATAGAGCCATAATCTCTTTGAAGTCTCCAAAATTGGTATAACGCCAAAGATATAAACATATAACAAGAAGACATGAATAATAAATTAATCATTTATGCAAAATACCCATGTAAAATGACTTACAGATTCTGGAGAACAAGAGTTTTAAGACCCTCCAATCTGCTATAAAATAGAGCCAAAGCCGATGAATTTTAGAATAGTCTGCTATCAAACCAACCACGAAGCTGAAGGCAATGATTTTTACAATACTCTGCTATCAAACCAACAACACAATGGCTCTTTCGCCAATGCAACTTAATCAATACTGCATTTACTTCATTTTCCACCATCGTACAAGAACCGTAGGATGCATTAACCCTCACATGAGCAAACACTTACCATTCTTCTTCCACATATCAAGGCAACCAACTCCACCACCACCTACCCACATAATTAGCAAGCTCCACATCATCATAAAAAACCCTGGGGAAGTCATCATCGACTAGAAGATCTCTGGCACCGACAAATCCTATTCATGATTGGGCTAATGAAAATCCTAGCGAAAACTTCAAACAAATAGCCTATCGGCTAATTACTTGAGATGGAAACCTCCTTGTAAGAATGGCTTTATGGACTTGGGAAAATATTTTTAGATATCCATCTCAAGCATGTAGATGGTATATATATATATATAGGGTTCCACCTTTCAGGAGATGGAACAAGGGGTTTGATGCCTATTTCACTCTTAGTTCATTAGGAAACCCTAGAGATCCCTCAACCAAGTGACTCAATTGAGGGAAGGTCTACTAGGTGGTTTCCTTAGGTGTTATTAAAAGGGGGTTCACCACTAAGCGAATGCTTAGAAAGAAGGATTTATGCAAACATGAATAAATTAAACCTTAGAAGCCTAGAATATGAAATCAAATAGCAAAACAAAAAGATACAAAAAAGTAGTTGGTGAATCATAGATGACTAAGCAAGGCCTAAAAACACTAAAATTTATTGTTTGGATGTGTACTGGGACTCATACGCCAGATTGGTCGATTTAGTCCTAGTCTAGGGTTTCCTGAAAAGGTCTAGAATCTCCTGGTGACTAATATGGATCTACAAAAGGTAAAAAAAAATGGTGTATTGGGACTTATATGCCCAAACTATTGCAAAGTGTTCAAGGAGCATAATTTTGAATTGAAACTTGCTTAGCCTCTGAAGATGGATTAAATAAGTACTTTCCCACTGGTTTCATGCAAATAGGTTGGATATCTTGCTCTGTATCTAAATTTCCATAAGCCTTGACAACATTTTATGATAACTATGACAATTTTTACAACTTTGCAATTTTGGTACTTTTGAAGGCTTCCAATCCACTTTTTCTTCAACCTATAAACCTGCAACATACAAAGAGAGAGAAAAGGTGTTGTTTTGTTAGGAAATGGGTATTTTCCTTGGTCAAACCCTATTTTGGTAATAAAACCTTAATGATAAATGAAGCATGAATGAAATGAAACATTAAAAATAAGATGAAACAATAGAATCTTGTTTGAAACCTTGTAGATCTGCAAACAAGCATGAAGTGTCCTTAATAAATGTAGATCTTGCTCATGATTCTTGATGAAAGATAATGCCTTAGAATACTTGAATTGATCTTGAATAATACATCACAACATTATCTCAAAACCACATGCATGATGCATCAATATTTTGACATGATAATGGACATTTGATTCCTATAACAATCTTCTACAAATATTCCCTTGAATTCCTTCTTGAATGCTCTTGTGAAATCTTAGGATTCTTGACTCAAAATTTCTAGATGACTTGTAAACTTGCCTAGGTGAAATCATGTGAAATATGCTTGTATTTATACTTGTTTATGCCAAATTTCCTAATATTATAACACTAGAAGCTAGTTCATTAGATCTAGGATAATAAAATCTCACCAAGGAATTTGATTTAAAATAGGTACAATTGAAAGTGGCACCCATACGCCAATTGGGGAATATGAGTCCCAGTAGCTAAAACTTGATACACATATTTCTAGGAGTGTCTTGTTCAATGTGCAATTTGAAATTAGGTTTGAATACCTAGGTGGGAGTCATACACTCAAGGTGGTGTATGTGTCCCTGATCACTATATCTGGAACACACAACCAAAAACATTGAATTATGGTTGGTTATTTGCTAAGAGTTGAGATTATCCATAGAAAAATGCATTTAATTAGGCTTATGGATACAAAATAGGACCAAATAAGGCATAAAGAAGCCAAATTTTAGCAAGGAGGGCCCAAACAAGTGTGAAAATGTAAAGGGATACATTTTTCTACAGTACAATATATGTATATATTTATAGTGTAGAAAAAAGTATCCCCTTTTCACACTTAATTTGGGAATAATTAATGATAAAATGAGCTTAATTATGCTTTAATTTAGTGTTGTAATATGTTTTTCATGTTCACATTAAGTTTAGGGCCCTTTTTAATAAAATGGACTTAATTGTGCCTTATTTTTGGTGTTGTAAAGTGTACCTTTACACTTTCACATTAATCTAGGGCTTTATTAATTGATTGAGGTTAATTTTCCTTAATTGGCCATTTTTATTCAAATCCAAGCCTAATTAAAGTAAAATTTTGAGGGATAAAACCCAATATTCATAAATGCCATTTCACAACACTTAACTGTGGAAAATGTGTTTTCTAAGTAAGTGACCTAGGACCCATTTGCCATAGGGAAAATGGGTACTCACTTAGACCTATGACCCTAATTTTACATAATTTTTAACATTGTCTGATGTGTGTCTTAGGTAAGTGGCCTAGGACCCATTCAACCTATGGAAAATGGGTCCTCACTTAGACCTAGGACCCCCCTTTGGAATATGTTTTTGGCAATATTTTAATGATTTCAAATCTATAATTCTTGATGTCAGCTTGTGATATTTGAATTTAAAAAAATTTAGTGTTAAGATATGTATAAATACAAGGTTATTTCACTTAGTTTCCCCCCCTTTCAATTTTAATTCTTCAAGTATTCTAGCAAATTTATGAGCAAGTGTGATCAAGAGCATTCAAGAGTATTTTCAAGGCATTCAAGGGAAGATTTGAAGAATATTATTACAATAATCAAGATTCATTTCATCATGTCAAATATTTCTTGCATCATGCATGTTCTTTGAGCTAATATGTTGATGTAGTGTTCAAGATCAATTCAAACATATTCATGACGTTATCTCTAATCAAGTTTCATGATCAATATCTACATTTATTGAATCCACTTTATTTTATTTTGTAGACTTCTACTCCAAGGTTCAAACAAGGTTTGGTGAGTTATTACATAGATTTGTTCATCCATCATTCCTTTCATGCTTTTATTAATTTCAAGGTTTGATTATCAAAATGGGGTTTGACCAAGGAAAACCCCCATTCACCTAACAAACAACATTTTTCTCTCTTTGATGTGTGATTACAGATTTTAGGTTGAAGATCATTTGAAGAGAAAAATTGAAGAAAGTTGTAAAGTTGTCAAAGTTGCAAGAATAATTGTCAAATCACGAACACTCTTCTACAAGATTTATTTTTGTTTTTCTAACACTAAACAATTGAAATCTAGGAGTGCAGATTGAGTGGAAGAGAAACCAGAATATTTTCCAGGGGCCTTATCTAGGACCCATTCACCATAGGGAAAATGAAGGTGTATCATAAAAAAATTCCTAAAATGATTTTATCCTTACATTGGCATATGAATTAATTGTACATTGAATCTCTTTATATACCAGGATAACAATAAGTCACACAAAGTACCAAGTTACCTCCCAATGGTTGGTCAAAAAGGGTGAGAGTTAACAATTTTAAATTTAATTTTTTTTTATAACTTGATTGTGAGTGTTGCACGATTTACCAAATATAGTGAAACATGAATCTCTAGATTTGAGACAAAGAAGTGTAAGTTTGGGTTGATAATGAGGCACATATATGATAATAAGTACAAATGAGTCTAAGATAACATTGAATGTCTAGAAATATGTGAAATTATTTGGGAATGAGCCAAATTAGCATAATAATTGTAATGCCCAAAAGTTATAGACTCAAACAAAGACAAATTATAGCACTTTTTTTATGACAAGCTACTAAAATGATCACCATGATTGACATGGTAGCATTCTATACACATCAAATGACATTGCATGTGCAACATCACTGTTAGCATGTCATCCAAGAGTGGGGAATAGGAAGAACACAAGAGTAGGTGTGTAGAATCCATCATGCACACCTTGAATGATGATAGTCAATCTTAGGAGGGTGCAGGTGTCCTTCCAAGAATACCCCAATGAGAATTTGGACAAGGGTTAACTCTTGAAGGGATCACTAGGTGGTAGAGGAAAGGTTATGCCATTGAGGTGAAAACCCAATGAGTAAGCCCATCTTAACTAGTCTAAGTCATCTTTTACCATATTGGATATCCTTAACTAAGTTAACATAGATTACATTAAGACTTAACGATAATAAAAGATCTAGTCTTCTTAAGGAGACAACATTAGGTTCACTTATGAGGAATACTAGATTCTATGACCAACTAATTCCTATGGAAAAAATGATGCCCACGATACTTACCAATCTTACTAGATAGCTCCCCCTTGATTGTAATGAAGAAGCCCTAGGTTTAAAATTTAACTAAAAATGGTTTTAAAATAAAAAAGAACTTAATTTTGGATTTTGCATATCTATTAACTTAGTTGTCTTTCTAATTTTTGAATAATAGTCATTATATACACATATATTGTACATATATATGTATATAATAATTAATATTATGACTTTCTAATTTATATTTCAATCCAAACATATTATATAAATTTCCCTAGATCCCCTTTGATAAAACATTGATGCAGGAGCATTCGGGTTCATAGGAAATCATGCATCGCCCAAAAAAATGCATTTATGTTTCTCAATTTTGGTGTGCATTTTGGTTTAAAATGGTGTTCTTAAAATCTCTTAGCATTAAATAAAATATCTCATTTGTTCAAATTTTCAAAATTGGAGTTTCCACACTTATGTAGTTTTGCCCACTAGGGAAACAATTTACAAAAAAAAAAAAATTCAAAATTGGTGAAGTATGGAGAAAAATCCTTTGAAGGGGATAATATTAAAGGTGTTTCACTCACATTCATGAATTTTTTGTGGAAAAATTTGTCATGGTTTGAGAGATATTAATATGTCAGTGAGTTTACAACATTTTTAATTTATGAAGATTCGTAAATGCTAGAGAAAATTCCTTTTAGGGGAAGCTTAAGGAGGTCATTATACATGTCTTGGAAATTTTTCATGCAAAAAAAATCTTTTGGAAAATAGTTATGAGAAAAAAAAATCAGCCTGTACAATGCACTTTGCCTCAGTTGCATAAAGGATTTATATATATATATATATATATATATATATATATATATATATATATATATATATATATGCAGACTCAAAAGTATTATTGGAGGGATTTTAATTTTTTTAATATTAATTATTTGACATATCAATTTGGTTGGAGACGTTTTCATTCTAAGAACGGGTATGTGTAGGATCGTGATGGGCCAAAAAGTGGCAATATTATGGGTATTTGTAGGGTATGTGGCTAACGAATTTTTTTAACCCAAAATTGATGAAACGAAAAGGGTTTTTAGAGGAGATTCTCAGATTTCCACCAATATAAATTATGCTTTAATTTGAATTTAATAAATAATTATTATTCATTTTCTATTAGAATTATGACTAAAGTTCTAATCGATAGGTTGATTGAAAAGCATCTATAACTTTCAAACATTATCACATTTTTTGAATCCAAAACATGCGTCACATTCTATGCTTCACATACTATAGGATTAAAAAAATAAAAAATAAATTTCATGAAGTTTTGACCAAGTTAAGGTGGTCAGACATACAAGTTTTTATATTTTTTAAAAGTTGTAATAAAAAATTCATAATTAATTATTTACTTGGACAAAATTACAAAAAAATATGCATCACATCCGGACATGAGTCCTCTACTTATATATAAAATATTATAAAAAAATATTATCATTTTATTATGGTTAGGGTGGTCACACAGACACCTACTTCTAATTTTTTCCCTAAAATTTAAGTACTACTGCATTGAAATTTCAAATTTTCACCAAATAGATTTTATTCATTTTTACATAAACCTAGTAGTTTAGAAAATACATTCAATTTTCTACAGATTCTATTCTTACATATTTTTGAAATAATATAGATAACTTATTCAAATTTTTACGTCAACTTGCCTAACACTAATTTTTTCTGAATTTTTTGCCACTTAAGGGCCTATTTTTTCTATGATGATCTTGCACATACCTGAACCACATACATGAGGAGAAATGAAAGGTTTTTGAATACCCTTCAATGGCTCATATGGGAATTTGAAAAGAAGTTGCAGATTAGGGAAGTGAATAGAAAAAGGGAAAGAAACTGTTGCTATAGATTTGAGGTAGACTTCTCCGAGGGAAATTGAGAGATCCCGACTAATGAGAGAGGCTTGTGAAGGAAAGTTGTTGTGAGAGTGTGAGATCAAAGAAAGGATATTTTTGTATAGTTTGAGAGGCCATGAAAGGCCAAGTTTGTTGAATATTTTTATGATGTTATATTTTATGTAATTTGTTGTTGATTTCAATAAAAGGAAGCATGTGTTTTATTTGCAATCTATTTGAAATCTATTTTTGTGAGTTGTGAGTGTGTGTGTTTGGTAGAGGGAGATCCTCCTACATCAATTGGTATTAGAGTAGGTAATCCTGGGTGTGGAGAGGATTCACTAGGACCTATGGGTGGAAGTGTGAATAGATCACCAACTGTGAGGTAGTTCGCACCATAAAATAAGTGTGAAGCGGTAGAGAGGAAGCTCGTGAGGGTTATTGCAGGTAAGAGGAGTCCTGAGCAATGAGAGAGATTCAAACCAAAAAGAATTTGTTTTGAAGATTGATTGTGATGGTAGATTGCATGAGGTGAGATTGTAGCAACAAGATGGGATGGGTAGTGAGGATACCCATGCAAATACTATTTTGGGAGTAGTATTCAGAGAATGTGGAGGATGAAAAGTTTGAAAAGATTAAACAATTTTTTTTAGAAGTAGGAAAGATCCAAATGAGGATAGAGAAGTTGGAGAAGAATATTGACAAGACTGAGAGGAAATTGATAAAGAGGAGTGAAAAGAAGAATGAGGACAACAACCCAAGATGGAAAGAGGAAGTTGTAGCCCCTATCAAATAAGTTATAGTCAAGACGTGCCATGAGGAAGGAATGGGGGAAAAGGAAGAAAAGAAGGAGGTGAGTAGCGAATAGGTTGCAATGGATGGCGAAGAAGATTTGTTAGCAACTATGGTCCAAGCTTGGAATTTGACAGTCACCTCTACCTATAAAATGTTTTTTTTATGATGACCTAGTCATTTAAATGCCTTTCATTTTACATTATAAAAAATATTTAAATTCTCAAAAAATGTTTAATTTATGAAAAGAATTATATAATAATTTTTTCTTCTCACTATTGCAAAACTTCAAGTTTCAAATATACATTAGAATAGAAAAAATAATGAAAATGATTTTTTTTATTACTAGTAAAATGACTATGTAACAGTCAAACTATTGGGCAGAAACTAAAGATTTAATTTACACCAAAAATGGCGTCCCGAGCTTCTAATAGAAACCCTACTCTGGCGATGTCTCGTGCTTCTTTGGTGTTGGGTGTTGGCGCTGGCATTAGTGGTGGGGATGGCTCCCAGAATGTTGGCGGTGGAGCATCTACTACGAAAGACTCTGGTACGGGGCGTGGTGGAGGTCGTTACAGGGGCAGCGACCATATGGCTAAGGTTAGGACTATTGTGTGGCTCCGGTCTGGGAGGGCGATGACAAGAGGGTTCATCCCTGTCTCCAATGCAGTTTCAGTGGATCTGAAGGTGGAGATAGAAGAGGAAATAGAGGAGAATGTTTCTAAGCTTTCCAAGACTGGAGTGATTTGTCGATTCAAGGGCTTTTGGCCTAACCTCCCACAGCTGCACTCTTGGATTTCCAATGAATGGCAGCCTCTAATCTCTGGTAAAATTCTTATTTTCCCCATGGCTATAGGTTTTTTGTGGCTAAGTTTGACAATGCTCAAAACATAAACATTATTCTTTGTGACAATTTTTTTAGCTGGGAGAATAAATTTCTATTGATGATTAAGCCTTGGCACGCTGATTTCAACCCTACTTTTGAAACTTTTAGCAAGATCCTGATTTGGGTTCGGTTGCCTTACCTTCCCCTCCACTTATGGATTGACCCCCTTTTGGAAGAAGTGGGTGATGTCCTAGGTGATTTTTTGTTGGTAGATGCTGCAACTTCTCACTTACTTCATTCCACCTTTGCCCAAATTTTGGTTGAAATGGATGTTTCAAAATGGCTGCCTGCTAAAATTTTAATTAAAAATTAAGGGTTCTTGGATCCAATCCTTGGACTATGAAGGGATTCCCTTCTGTTGTAGAAGGTGTTTTAAAACAGGTCACGCTGATGCACAATGTGGTTTCGAGAAAAATTCTTCAACTTCTTGGTGGAAAGGTGTCTCTCAACAGCATTATACAGTTGAGAAGAAAGTTGATCAAAATAGGAGCTTTTCTGAGCCGGTTGCTTTAGAATCACAAGCTCGTGAGGTATCCCCTTCAGATGTCTCAATTTGTGGGGTGGCTGAAGTTGAACATCATGTTGAGACCCCTAAAGATCGTGAGGTTGGGTCTATGAGTGCATATCAGAATAGGTGTTTTTCAGAGGTGGATGCTTCTGAATCACTGGGTCTTGGGATGCCCCCTTCGGTTGTCTCTAATGGCGGGGTCGCTAAGCCATCCCATATTGAGTCAATGACTGCCATTTCAGGTGAAAGTGCTTCGGCTTCCCTATCTAGTGGCTCTTTAGAAAATTCTTTATCCATGCAAAGGAATCAAGATGTAACCCCTAATAATTTGGTTGTTGGCTTTCATCTCTTTGAAAGCAGTGAGCTGGCATGGCATGGTAAAGCAATGCAGGTGGAAGAAGGTTGGATCATAGTTAAGGGAAAAAAGGATAAATCCTCTAGACCTTCTTTCAACATGACTCTCCGCTCCCACAAGAAAAGTGTAAAATGTAAATCTTAATTGGTTTTGTTTTGGAGCTAGTCTTTTTCGCTGGCTACATGCTGTCTTTTTTGCAACCTTGCTCTCTTTTGTTAAAGGGTTCTAGATCCCTTCAAAATCTATTTTTTCCTTTATCAAAAACATGATTATCACATTCTCACTTTTACCATTAAAAGATAGATGTTATTTTCTTCAAAAAAAACATTAAAATCTTTGTTATATCCTTAAAAACAATGATAACTATTAATAATTATTGCAAAAATATTAAATTTAGTAAGTTTCTATTTTTTAAAATATTTTAAATTAATATACATATTTCTATAATAAACATTATAAAATCATATATATTAATAGTCTAAATTAAAATGCTATATTATATTTATGCATAATAATTATTTAAGATTTATCGGTATATAAAAATATAACATGTCAATCTATACGATCCAGGCCTAGAATTTGACGGCCACCCCTACCTGTCATATGAAAATTTTGTGATGGTTTGTTCATTTAAATGCCTGTCACTTTACATTCTATGAAAAAAATTAACTGTTAAAAAAATATTTAATTTATATTTTTTTATATGAAATCTTTTATATTAAAACATTATTGATTTTATCAATCATACATATTAAATATGTTTTTTTTAATAAATTTCTATTTTTAATGTAACACAAGTAATTTGGTTATTTTTTAAAATATTATGTATCATATAAATTAATTAAGTTGACTAGAAATTAATTTATTGATTTCATATGTGCAATATCATAAATGCATCCACATATGTGGAAATATCATAAATGCATCCATCAATTTGAAACTATTTTATTTGAGTTAATTTATTTTATATTACAAATTGATTTTATTTTTCATATACATTTTAAATTCAATTATCTAAAAACACATTTAAATATCAATTTCAAACCTACCAAAAAATAGTTATATAAAATTAAAATTAATTTAATTTCTGAATTGGTCAATCTAAAAACACATTTAAATATCAATTTCAAATCTAGCAAGAAATAATTATATAAAATTAAAAATAGTTCAATGCCCAAATTTGTGTTATGTTATTATTCATATGGATATCTTATATATATTTAAAAAAAGTAAAATTAGAAAATATTGATAATTAGAAATAAATGTAAAAATCTTAAATTTAATGTTACAAGAAGTTTCTAATTTCATAGAAAATAAATCTTGTTAAAATATTCAAAAAGTTAAAAAACAATTATATTCTATTTTGAAAAGATTTTGAATTAATATATGTTTTTATAATAAATATTATAAATCATATATATTAATATAAAGCAATGATAACTATTAGTAAAAATGTCAAAATCTTTAAAAAATTAGAAAGAACTATATTTAATCTTGAAATAATTAGAAATAAATGTAAAAATCTTAAATTTAATGTTACAAGAAGTTTCTAATTTCATAGAAAATAAATCTTGTTAAAATATTCAAAAAGTTAAAAAACCATTATATTCTATTTTGAAAAGATTTTGAATTAATATATGTTTTTATAATAAATATTATAAATCATATATATTAATATAAAGCAATGATAACTATTAGTAAAAATGTCAAAATCTTTAAAAAATTAGAAAGAACTATATTTAATCTTGAAAAGATTCTATTTTCAACAGATTTTGAATTAATAAATATATCTATAATAAATCATATATATTAATATAAAGCTAAATTAGAAAGAATTATTCCAATTCTAAACTAATTTATATTTTTATCATAAACATTATATATATATATATGTATGTCTACAATATTTTTTTACGGTTATATAAAAATATAACAAGTCAAATCATACGGTTTAATAAATTTTTAGATTGTAATATACGGTCCAAAATGCAAAAAACGGCCACATAGACCATCAAATTCCAGAATTCCAGGCTTGTATACGATCTAATAAATTTTAACTAATATACAATCTAAAAATGTAAAAAGGACCAAATAAACCATCAAATTCCAAGCCCGCTATGGCCAATGTTTTGATTTTTAGTTATTAGCTATGTTGTCGGTAGATGTGGATTGCCCGCTCTTGACTCGAAGTGAAACGTCTCTTCTATATTATCTTCCTTGTGCTTTGCCTACCCTACCTACATATCCGTCACCAATAGCTTGTCTATTTTATAGGTGTTAGAATTTGTCAGTTGATGAGGAGACAAAAAAAATGGTTCCGGTATGGTTGTTGAAGGAACGCCATCAGTAGTAATAATGATATCTTTGGAAACGATCTTGTGTATCCTTATATAACATAGGAATTTTTTGGCCTATATTTCGATATAAAATTCAGTCAATAAATGCAATCCAGCTATTCTGAGTCTTTTTGATAATCAACCTTTTGAATGAATTCTCAGGTAAAAATCTAGTGTTATAAGGGATAGGAAATAGTTGTCCCGTCTTTTCAAAAATATTTGGAAGACTAGAGAATAGTTTAGGACTGTTAGAATAGGCTGACTGAATATGTGAATATGTATTTGCATATCCCGTGGATTTGGGCTTTACATCTGCCAATTGCATTTCCTTACAAGTTTCTGATTTCTTTATCAAATCTATTTATGGGCATATCTTCACTCCTTGCATTCCATGAAATGATTTTTTTTGATGTAGTG
Source organism: Sequoia sempervirens (assembly GCA_007258455.2). NCBI lineage: Eukaryota > Viridiplantae > Streptophyta > Pinopsida > Cupressales > Cupressaceae > Sequoia > Sequoia sempervirens. The sequence goes on along the minus strand of VDFB02044355.1, from coordinate 29,109 downwards.
TTTTGTATCAAATTTAGATTTGTTTTATCTATTTGATACCGGAGTATGAGCCATAGGTTCAATCTCTTTAGCTAAGAGTCAAGGAATGAGGGGTATCCATTCCATTAAATTTTCCCAAGGCACGATCCCAACCTCATCCCTTATGATGTCGGAGCATTGCACTCAACAAGACTTGATCCCTGATGGGCTCATTCAGAACCATTCAACTTCACCAGTTTGAGCAACTACATTTACATTGAAATGATATCTACAAGATCGTGATTAGTCCATCTAACAATCTTTGCTTTTTATTATTCTCATTTTAGTATTGAAGGGGGTAACTTTTGTTAAAACTTATTTATCAATTGATTCTTTGTTATTTATTGTGAATCATCTTTGTTGGCCTATAAAGAAAGGTGACAAGTTTGGTGTTATTTGTGGTGGGATAATGGTATTTAGGGTAGAATGTGCTTCTCCTTACTCTATGTATTGCATAAAATTTTATGAATCTTATTATCTTCTAGCATTGCAACTCCAGTTTGTCTCTTAACCAAGAATTGATTACATCTTAAATATATGTACTTTTATTACTACTATCAATAGATACTTCTCCTTGATAGTTCGAAAATATCTTCTAGTGATTAGAGAACTTTAGATTCATCTTCATACTCTTCTTGCACCACTTCTTATGTATATGCATTACTTATGTCTATGTTTAAGGGTATATACACTATCTTACCTTTATGCACAAAAAATTATTCTTTTCTTGAGTCTAAGATACCATTGGAACTGACAAACCATTATAATCCTATAATGGAACTAAAGGTATCACAAGGTTACTTCATCTCTATGATTTCAAAGTCTAATATTTGCTTGATTCCTAGCAGTTTGTCTTCTACATTCTTTGAAGTTCCTTGTGTTCCTATAGATAAGTCATCTACTAAGCTGATGTTAAATGGTGTTTCATGTAATTTAGGTATTCCTAGGTATTCTATACCCTTTTTGGAAGCATGCTAATGTCAGCACCTAAATCAATCATCACTTGTTTGATTTTCCTATGGATTATGTGTGCATTTGTTGTCAATGGTTTTGTTTTCCCTTGTTTCATTGTTTTCATCATTTTTTTTGACACATGTATGGTAATATTTTTTTTATTTTATTATTTAAGAAACTACTCTAGTATTTTAATTCAGGTTAATTATTCTATGAAAGAGGCCAATTTTTTGAATTTTCATGCTTCCTTTTCTAAAAATTAGGTCTTTTAGTACTATTCCTTTTCTTATTCTTAAATTATATTTTTCCTATCCCCCTCAACTATTTTTTCATGTTTATGTTTAGTATCATAAAATTCTTCTCCTTCTTCATTATATGATTCTTCTATTTCTTTTCTTACCTTTGTGGTATCTTTCCCTTGTCTTGTGATTACTATAGCATTAGTTTTCTCCTTGTATTCTAATTAGGATTTGTGTTTTAACTTTTCATTATTCTCTTAGTATTCTTTTTAGTTGACCTTCATTTTATAAATTAGAATTCTTATGATTTTTCAATTCTATTTCTTCTTTGTTGTTACTCCTTGCCTCTTTTGCTGGATTCTTAGAGACTCTTAACATTACATTTTCTCCTCTAGTTACATTAGGACTAGATAAATCATCACTCTTCAAGTGTAGTGGGGAATTTTTTAATTATTTTGTACATTTTGCGTGTGAATAGGTCGTGTGCTATATTTCCACACAATCCACATGCTTTATTCTTCTCTTCTTATTTTTATTTGCATATTGTCCTTGTTCATTGCATTTGTAGTAGGTTGTATCTTCTCTTCTTCTACCCCTAACATTACCTCTTACACCTCTATAATTATTATAATAATCTCTATCTTCATTAGAGTAACTATCATGGTGGCGTATTCTAAAGCATGTGAGTATTTCTTTGATTTTTCTAGTTTGCTATTTTATGTCCATGGTTTTGGTCATATAGGGGTATTTCCACTAGCACTTTCACACATGCCATTTCATGGTCTACAATTTCCTTATTGTTGCAATTGTGATTACACCATTTCTCTTGTTTTTCTTATTTTCCTTCAAGTTTGAACACTAGTGATGTATAGTCATATGTTTTGTGGTAATCCCATTCTCTACATATGCTACAATAAATGGTTTATGTTTTCCTTGGACCTAATCTTAGATCTACCCTAAGTGGGGAAGCTCTCTTATCTCCTTTGAGATTTGAACATTCATTCTTTTATGTCTCCTTCACTATAACAATAAGTACACTAGATGTTTATTCTTTGTGTCTATTGAGTAGCTTCTAGTTTAGCCAAGATTTCCTATTTGATTTTTATTTGTTTTAATTCCAACTTCAATTTTTCTATTTCATTTTGTATGTATATTTATATTTCATTCTCCATGTTCTAGCTTCCATGAAACAAGATAATATCACTTTTTCTAAGTAGGTAGTAAATATCCTTCCATCCAATGATCTAAATTTTGGCGTTAATCAAGATATAAAACCATTCAATCCATTTTTTAGTTAGATGTTCTTATGATTTCCTAGATACATCTTTAAATCTATGGTCATATTTTTTTATAGATTTACCCTCTTCATATATCATATCTTTTATTTTTCTTAAACTCTCAGTAGGGATTTTTGGTGATCCAATTTTTTATAGAAATTCATGGTTTGTCATGTTAATGCATGTCTATATATACTAAAGAATCATTTTATAAAGTTCATATAAAATCAAATAGTTTTCCATAGTGTATCTAGAAAAAAGTATATGTTTTTGAAAGAGGAAAAAATGGGTTTTACAGGGACTCGAAACCACAAAATTTACAAACAAAAGATAAGATCGTTAAAGACACCAAAAGCAGAAAGGTTGTTAAAACAACAACAAGACAAGTCCACAACCACCAAAAAGGGCTGTTAGAAAAAATATATGTTCTTATACCTATGTTTTATCATTACCAAAGATTGAGAATTTTGTATTTTGGTTGTGAATTTTATGTTGCACTAGTTTCATATTTCTTCCCTTGTCTCTAGATAGTTGTATGCATTGAAATACTATCTTCCTAATATTGCATCAAATTTTTGTACAAATTGCTAGTATTGATATTCTATTATTTATTTTTAATTTTTAATTATTTTTTATTGAAATCCTTCTTGATTTATATGGTATAGAGGATGACTCCTAGTCTAGGGGTTGCAATTATTCAAAAAGATGTTTTATTTTAGAAGATGTTTTTTAATTAGTTAAATCCATGTCATTAGATAGAGATTTCTTCAATCTTCCTCTCTTATTCTAATTGTATTATTAGCCAAGTTGAACATGTTATAATTTTTTTCTTGTACCTCTTGTATAATCCCTTATCTCTTAATTTTAACACAATTTTGGTAACAAATTGATGTAAATATGTCACATCGAATCTCAAAGATTGTAAGTTTTCTGTGGGGTTCAAGAATCTCTCAAATCTTTCATCAATGACAATTCAAAGGTTAGATAAGTTAGGTTCAAGGTGTGTTGAAGCCTCTATGCTAGTACAATATTCTTCCAATATTTTTTGAAATGTCCTATATTCTTTAATGCTTCCTACTAAATTAGTGAGGATCTATGCTGATTTATCATGATGTCATTTAAATTATTCTAGATTCTCACATAGTTCTATCACTTTTTCATTAGTTGTTGTGCTTATGGCACACTTAGTTCTACATCTTTCTTCAAAACAATGTAGATTCATATCTGCATGTTGAGTTGTAGCTCCTCTAGTGCACTCTAACTTTCCTCCATATCTCTTTTAGTTGCATCCCTCTTGGCATGCTCTAAGTTATTCTATCTAACATTCTCCATTCTTTTGCGGTATCTTTCTTGTCATTCTTGTGTTTTTCATTCTTGTTCTTGTCACTCTAAGTTAAATGGATAGAAGGAAAATAATAGTTAAGAAAACTTTAATGGATAAACACAAGCATACAAACATTCATGAAAAGACTTATTATGTTTTTCAACAAAAGAAATAATTAAGAATTAAGACCTATGCACAAGATAGAACAATCAAAAATTAATGTGTTAAATAAAAGTGTTACTATTTTTAAACATGCTAAATATAATTCAAATTATGATAGAAGTATATATATAAATATTATTAAAAATGCTAAAATATAATTCAAAATTGAAATAGAAAACAATAAAAAAAATATATATGCCAAAATGGCTTAGGTGTTGCGGGTTTGAGTCCATTGGGGGTGCAAATGACATGGTTTGATTTCCTTTTGCATTGAAAATTTTTAAGCTTTGCTTTGCGCGTTCAACTCGAATAAAACAGTATTTTAAAAAAAAAAAAATAGCTTTAAAGGAATTTTTTTCCTTCCCAAGCCCATCTTTCTAGAGGAGGATGAACCGTGAGCCCGATTTCTCGTAGAAAACTTTTTACCGTTAAATCACTTTATAAACTAATTCGTATACCAATCAGTCAGAAAATAAAATAATAAAATAGAAAAAACATGAAGTGCGGTCATATGGAGGCTAACAAAGGGGGGCAAAAGATCATTCTCTTAATTGATACACATCTAAGAAGGTAAGCGGCCTGCCAAGATTTCATTGGAAAAATCTTTTCTGAAGAGATTGTTTCACTTTGGTAATGTTCTTTAATATAGAGTATGATTTTCTTTTTAACTGTATAAACCATAATAGAGGATTATAGAATACTAGTAATAGTTGAAAAAGGCCAGAAAAGATTTGGTACAACCACAGCAAGCTACAGATCGACACTAAACAACGCTAGAGTAGCATGTTTTTTCCTTCTATCAATAAACTTGGCTCCATAGCAATGCCATATAACTATTTCATCTATAGTTGTAGAGGAATGGGAGGAAGGATCAGCATGAAGTGTGTCGCAGTTGGCATAACCTTGTCTTCTTTAGCTTGCCGACTAATTCCTTCATTATTAATGCATTGTTCTTTTTAGAAAGGAGACTAAGCTTACCATTTGGATATTAATGCTAAAAACTAATAGTTTGAATTTCAATCTATATAAGAGAAAGTAAGAGTGATGCAAGACAACATACATTGAAACTTTAAGAAAAGAAAAAAATGTTATTGTGGTAGCCCAACACGAGCTAGATATGATATTGTGGGTGACAAAGGATTTGAGAAGAGCTGTTTTCTAAGACTAAGTAAAATGGAAGAGGGTAGTTATATTGGATATCATAAGGGTAGTCCATAACAATTTAACATGAAGGCAGAATTAAACAAATGTTTGAAAGATTAGTCCTTACCACAAAAAGGACAAGATGGGGGCAAGAAGAGGAATTTAAGCTTTAAACCCATCAAAATTTTAATATGCAGAAGTTTCCAAGCGATGAGTTAAGATTAAGACTATGATTTGGTTTTCTAAATTTGAATACCAAGTTTATTTGTAATTAAGGTTACATCTTCAAAGAGTGTTAAAGATGGTAGGAAATAGGCAAGTTAGCTATGAGCTATTTATAGAGAACTTTGAGAGGAAAAACTCTGATGTTGTACCCATTAAGCCACCTCCAATTCTTGAGAAAGAAAGACTGGAAGCAAAAATATATGAGGATGGTAAGGTTAAGGGGCAAAAGTTTATGAATTTTGAGCACAACAACCTTGTCTTTGTAACTTAAGTCAAACCAAAGATTGAGTTAGTGTCATGATTTCCACATGAATCTTGAATGATATGATAAATCCCGAAACACTTGAAAGCCCTTCTGAAAAAGGAATTTGCTTTGAATCTAAGAATGGATTTTTATGGGGATCAAATGTTTTCACCATACTGAAGAAGTTGCAAAACTAGGTCCATATATAAATGACCAATCAAACCAAGATAACAAGTTTGAAACTAGTTGCTAAGCATTCAATATGCAAGTAAGAGGAGTTGATCCATGGATCATAAGTATGAGGATAAATAATCTTGTCATTCCATTGAACTATGCTACATGATTTACCCAAGGTAATTATTTGTATACAATACTAAATAAAATTTTCTAAGGAGCATCCCTATTCAAAGCTTTGTTAATCTATTTGGTTGAAAGAAAAATCCCTTGCATGTAAAGATCAATAGTACTCAAGTTGCCCTTATCCTTTAAGATGATATACTGAGACCCAAAAATGGTAAGTCATACCTTTTTTTTCCATTTAGATTAAATAAAATTATGAAAGAGTTGAGTTAGTTGGTTATAGTAACATTTAGAGGGAAGCCAACTAGAAGAAATACATACATGACTAGTGAAGAGGATTTTATTAGCCACCTATATATGTTTTTCCATAAAAAAAGCTAGTCCAAGCCAATAGTTTGGATTTGAATTAGTTTCAAAAACCACCTCCACATATCTTTCAAGGGTACTCCAATTCCAAAAGGAATATTGAGGTATTTAGTAATGGATTCATGTGTGATCCCTTTTAACACATTCAAAATCCATGGTAGATGATGGAATGTGTCATCCATGATTCATTTTTGTGCACAGCTAGCTAGGAACCCAAAACAACACAAAAATAATTAAGGATATCAAGTAGACCATTGACATCTTTAGTTGTATTTTAAATTAAATTATAATTTCATTAATGAACTAAATTAATGGTTGTAATGTTACCAAGGAGAGAGATGCAATGGATGAGATAATTCGATTGGGTGCGATAAAAGAGATATCCAAGTGCATCATCTAGGAGGGCAAAAAAAAATAGGGTAAGAGGGAAACCTTGGTGAATGATTTTTTGGAGGGGGAATTGAGGGGAGAGGGTTCAATTAATAGCCAATCTTGCACTAGCATCTGTGAACAACATTCAAACAAGGGCATAAAACTTAAAACCAAATTTCAACCAATGTTATTTTTATCTTCTTAAAAAAAATTCTTAATTGAGTTATTTTTTAGTTTTAATCTTATTTTTAATATTCTTTAAATATACAATATATAATTATTTATAATTAGATTTTGAATCTTAATCATGGTACCCCTAGTAGTAAAAAAAAAAATCATTTGTTGCTTGTAGAGTACCATACTTTTATTTAAAATAAAACTTATATGCAACCTAAATGGACCAAATACCTATTGGTAATCATAAATCTTTGTTATCTCTAGTTTTTATATTCAACACAAATGGACCAATAGTTGAACACATAAAAACTATTTGTTATAAAAACAACACATAATTATTTAAATTACAACTTATATCAAACAAAAATGGACCAATAGTTGAACACTAATTTTTTTGAAAATCCTTCACATTTATTAAAAAAATACATGGTATTTAGTGTGCTCACCTTTTATATTTGTGATAGGACAAACTATTAATATTAAATACTCCAATGCTTGTACATTGCTACCCCAATAGTTGTACACATAAGAACAATATTTGTTCACTATGATAACAATACTTGTTTAAATAGGTGTCTTATTTTATCAAGTAAGCATTTAATTTTATAAATGACACACTTATAGTGGATAGTTTAAATATTTTATTTGACACAAAAAAATATTTATTTCACTTGTTCATCAATGTATTTATGTTTTTTTTTACTTGAACAACTATTGGTTCCATAATGTCACATATTTGGTATTATTTTGATTAATATGTGAAATGAAAATAGACAAGATATAATATAAATTTATTCTATTATTGATATAAATAATCACAATTGAATGCACGACCGGCACGACTACTGACCCCTCTCCCCTATGTAGATAGATATCTGTACCAAAAGTCCTAGCATCCAACAACATCTACATGTGCTAACTTTTCTACTGACAAATGGTAGTTGCCGACAAAACAGTAAGTACGGAGATATGACAACCTCCACTACAACATTTCTTCAGTCGAATCGATTCGAATCAACCCATTAAAGGAATTAAATGGCCATTAATAACCAGCTCACCAGGAGTACATAGTGTAGAAGGCGAGTTTCCGTTAGCTTACCCATGGAAACTTAATTTTATCATCCCCCTACCTCATTTAGACACCTCCTTCCAATCAACAGTTCCTCTATTGTAACAAGGCAAGCTTATACACAAATCAAGATTTACATCGGGCGGCTCTTCATTCCTCTTGCCAGGGTTTGAAGCCAAGACCTCAAAATTCCCAGTCATCCCATAGCCGTCATATTGGAAGAAATCTACCATCTGAATCTCATGGTTGAGAGAGTGACTGTTTCTGCTGCTGCTCTCGTTATCAACCGAATGAATGGGGCGGTGAGATTTGGGATCGGTTCCCCTACTGAGCAATTTTCTGTTGATGTGCGTGTTCCAGTAATTCCTTATTTCGTTGCCTGTTCTACCCGGCAATCTCCCTGCTATTAGAGACCATCTGCACCGCCATTCCCACATACTCAAAAACATTATACAGGTGAAAAAACTGCAATCAAGCAAATCAAGCCAGGGCTTAATATTTCATTTCAACGCTTAAATCCCATCGACACAGTCTTAGCGAGAAGTTAAAGCTCCCTGTTACTTAAGATTAATGATTGAATATCCATATACTGTGTTCCTAGTTATGTTCTAAGAGGGTTAAAAAGATTGTGTTACCTGTTTCCCAATAAGGCATGAAGCTTGATGATGAGCTCTTCCTCTTCTTCAGAGATATTCCACCGCTTGAGATCCGGAAGCAAACAGTTGATCCACCTTAGCTGGCAGCTCTTCCCACATCTCTGCAGCCCTGTTAAATCACATGCATAAATATGGAAAGAAAGAATAATTTATGGACTTCGTTGTAACTGAGATGAATAGGAAATACAGACCTGCGGCCTTGGGGACAGATCTCCAGTGGCCTTCGCCGTGGGCTTGAATGTGGGCAAAGAGGCGGTGATCTTCTTCTTTGGTCCATGCCCCTTCCTTTGTAACAGCGTTTCCGCAGCAAGGACATCTTTCCATCTTCACTAAGTACTCTGTTCGGTGATAGGGGAGAGAAGCACTAGGTCTTACAAAAAGGTGGATCAATAAAAATAACTGAAACGAAATGGTACCATGGGCAAGGACTGGAGTACTCAGGTCAATTTATTGTCTCATCACAACTAGTAGGTTTGTACGAGAGTAAATATTTTGCATAGATCTAGGCTATTCAATTAAATGCCTATAGAGGCTGGTAGTCTACTAATAGTCGTGCATTTAATTGTGATTATTTATACCAATACTAGAATAGATTTATATTATATCTTGTATATATTCATTTCACATATTAATTAAAATAATATCAAATATGTGACATTATGGGACCAATAGTTGTTCAACTAAAAAAAACATAAATACATTCATGAACAAAGGAAATAAATATTTTTTGTGTCAAATAAAATATCTAAAGTATCCACTATAAGCGTGCCATTTATAAAATTAAATGCTCATTTGATAAAATAAGACACTCATTTAAACAAATATTGTTATCATAGTGAACAAATATTGTTCTTATGTATACAACTATTGGGGTAGCAATGTACAAGTATTGGATTATTTAATATTAATAGTTTGTCCTATCACAAAAATAAAAGGTGAGCACACTAAATACCATGTATTTTTTTAATAAATGTGAAAGATTTTAAAAAAAAAATAGTGTTCAACTATTAGTCCATTTTTGTTTGATATAAGTTGTAATTTAAATAATTATGTGTTGTTTTTATAACAACAAATAGTTTTTATGTGTTCAACTATTGGTTCATTTGTGTTGAATATAAAAACTAGATATAACAAAGATTTATGATTACCAATAAGTATTTAGTCCATTTAGGTTGCATATAAATTTTATTTTAAATAAAAATATGATATTCTACAAGTAACAAATGATATTTTTTTGTTTGACTACTAAGGGGTACCATGATTAAGATTTAGTCGAATCTTTAAAAAGTTAATTTTTGGACACTTCTCAATAGATGTGTTGATGTGGCAAGTTGCATGATGAGTCACACCTCCAAACCTTAGTTATAGATAGATAAGAGGCTAGTCCACATTTCAAAAAAAAAATGAAGGTCCTACGATATTTCAGTCAATCGCTACATGTTGACGAAGTTAACCCACACGACTACTGGCCCCTCTCCCCTATTTAATTTAAATTTAAATTAAAAGGGAAGTCATAAATTTAATTTTTTTTTTAAATCAAGGTTAAATGAAAAGGATATTTATTTAGCTTTGAGAAATATGATGAAGAATAAGAATTGATTTTACATAAAATTAAATTGTCTTTATATAAAAATTATATACTTATAGTCAAATTAATTTTTAGGTTCTATACAATTTGAAAAATATATGTTGATCTTGATGTGACATGCTCCTTTTAGTGCTCCAAATTGAAATTGTCCTTGAATGATATCTTTAAATCTCAAGATAATGATAAGTTACACAAAATACCACATTAGCCCCAAACGGCTAGTCAAAAAGGGAAGAGTTAGCAATTTTTAATTTAAAAATTTAAGTTTTTGATGATATTAATTTTGAGCACTACAAGATTGGCATAGGATAGGGAAAATTGAATGTCAATATTTGAGACAAATGTGTGGATATAGGTTCAAATGGGGATAGGGTAACATTAAATTTATGGAAATGTGGGAAAGGATTTGGAAATAAGATAATTTAGCATAAGAATGCACCGCATGTTATGCAATTGTAATAAAAAATTCCATTGAAATAGGATAGAAACTAAATGGGAACTTACATGGGTGTGCAAATCTTACCATTAAATTTCACCTCTACTTTAAGGTTCATGTAAACCTAATATGAACATGTATTTAAATTTATATGATCATCCAAGTAGTGAACATAAAAAGTAAATATTCAAACTTAAGAGGATATGAGGCTTATGTAAAGTAATGGATCTATTTCACTTCTTCATGTCTTCCTCTCCTTTGTCTAAGTGCTCCATAGGAGCTATAAAATAGAGAAAATATATGTAATGAATAAATTTTATCATGCACGAGGAAATAAATACAACTACAAGTTAATTCAATTGTCTTTGAAAGTGGAAGAGAAGAGGGAGAGAATAGGGTTAGAAATTCTTCTATGAAAATTAATGTTGTAATACTCTATCTAGTGTGATGACAATAATGTAGTATGGAACCTTAGGCACAACCACACAATTTTTATCAAGATCTATTTAGGTATGACGATGATTCTCTATATATCAAAATATGATTTTCTACAATGTGAACATAAGAGTGTTGGAAAAAATACATGCTTTTTTCAAATTGTTGCATCCATTGGTTGCAAGGAATTGAAAGAGAGGTGAAGTGATTCGTGAAAGACAACAAGAATGTAATAAGATATAAATATATAAACACATGGATCATGTAAAGTGATAAATTCCATATATAACATCATGTGACAAGACATATCGAATGATAGTCTTGAAAAGAATATATATTGGAGATAATCATTAAGGTATAGTAAAGTAAAAATTAACCTACTTTATAGCTTTCACCTTAAATTTGTACACAAACTTTAGTGTTCATCCCCCTTTCCATGTTTTATTATTTTTTAATCTAATTTTTTAACCTTTCCCTAATTATAGAAACATAAGACATGGAGAACCATGCAAGATTGCTAAGGTGCAACATATAAATGATTTGATATATAATGTAATTCGTGCATGTGCAAGCTACCTAAGGATAAAATATAAGGAACTAGTTCAAATAACCAAACTACTCAAGACCACACAAATATTAATAAGTAAAACAATGGCTATTATATTCAATAACATGATGTAATGTTTAAAAGTTTAATTTGATGTCACATCAAATGTAGTATACACTCCTCTAATTTCCAAATACTATCTACCTTAAAGTCATGTTTGATATAGCCAAAAGGACTGCATTTATAGTAAATTCAACTAGGTGAGGAGGAAGATAAAAAATAGTACTTAGATATATAATTTTATAATCAACCATCCATAGTAAATGATGCAACAATATATTAAATAACATAATAAAGTATTAAATAAAAATAAACCTAACTATGACTATTAAAGTAAACCTAACCTATGGGGTGGGGGGCCTAGCTCGATTTGCTAAAGCATCCTATTGCAGGAAAGAGTTCATGAGATCTAGTCTACCCCCAAACCTAGGGTATTAGAGGGCTTGTCACACCAACACCACCGATCAAGTGAAAAAAGTTTACCAAGTACACTGTAGGTGGGGCTCACATGAAAAAAAAAGAAAAAGTAGATGCATGAAAAATACATAGTAAGTGCATAAGTGCAACCAAAAAAAACCCTCCTTTTAGGTGGATAAAGATGGCTCTAATCAAGACATGTCCATGTTATGTACTTATGTATAAAATATTCCCTTATTAAAAGAGAGAAAATGCCTCTCAAAGAAGAGAGAGGATATAGATAAGAATTGATAGACACCCAATACGTGAACATGTTTCTAAACTCTATAAGATTTATCAAATGAAGTTCCCCACAAAGAAGAGAGAATGTAAAAAAAATATTGATGACACTTTTTGTTTTTAGAAATACTTATATTGAAGATAACGTTAAATTTTTAAAAGTGTCCTATAAAAAGCAAAAGGAATGTTAACGCGGAAGAGAGCATGGAAAAGTTTAACCAAAATGGAAAGTAAAAAGTGGAAGACTAATTCTTTTGGGTGCCTAAGGGGGATAGTTTTCATTCTTGCTTAACCCACGTATGAGGAGAGATTCTAGAGTTTATTGTTTGTTGCATTGAAGGAAAGCTTCATACATGGTGCAGGACCAGTATCCTACTACTTTGATTCAATCCACGTTAAAGCTCGCTTCTTGAACATTGACCATGTTGTATAGTTTTAAATGAAGTTTGGGCACGTTGTTGGGTATTAATGAGGCTCTAACAATCAGTTTAAGACTCGCCCACTTTGCTACACATGTATGTTGCTTATCTATTTATACTAGGTAAGCCTTTATGGTTGAAGATCTATACATTCTCAAATACATATAAATGTTTCCATGACCTCTGCAAGGTGAAAGTGAGGCTCACAGATTTTTGTTGTAGTTACAAAGGGTTTTATCATGGGTTTTTGCAAGGATAAGAGATCATTATACACATTTCATGAATATCAAGATTTTTAAACTATACACTAATTTTCGTTGTTTACATGAAGTATATTTTTGAAAGGATAATCACTAGCACTTGCATTTATAGGAGGTTCAAGGGAAACACTGATAAGAAATTAAAGAATTTTTTTTTAAATGAATTGTAAAAACACATAAAATTTATCAGTATAGACTAGGCATTGTATAATATAAGTAGATACATTTTTTTTAGATTTGTGTTTTCACACAATACAATCTTGCTAGTTCAGAATTAAAATATATGATTATTATTTTATTTTTTTAAAGCCTAGATTATTACTTTATACCCTAAACAAAACATATGAACAGTAAAATGATTTTATGAGTTTGAGTGTTTTCTTAATAGAAAATATTTATGATAATTTATATCATAATTATTCTTAAAGGGATACATTAATAATCATTTTTAAAACTCCCTTACAAAGAACAACGATATTTTATTAATAAACAAAATATAAAAGAAGCTTTTATAAAAATCTATATTTTCCCAGTCTGACTATAGGTCTAGATGTTAATTGAAATTATCAATACTAAAAGAATCGGGTTCAAATAACTAATCTGAAACATTTAAAGGAGTTTAATTGGATGGAATCCAGTTTTAACTTTGAGCTTAGAAAACAGATGTACCTAATCATTTAAAAATAAATAAATAAAATAAAATCCACCATTTTATAGTGTTAAACTTTTTGGGGGTGTGGTATACATCTCGATTCATGATATAGTTAATGGGTATTTTAAAACTTGTGCCATAAACAGGTCTTATAAAAAAAATTAAAATACAGACAAGCCTGAAACTAATGGTTTGTAAGCCCTCAAATACTTTTTGCTTAGAAACTTACCATTAATAATATTCAGGGCTTAAATATCCCTACACCTACATCAATAAGCTCAGGTTTGTGAACCCCAAGCTGGCTGATGTAATCAAATCAGAATAAATATTGGTCTGCTCTGATGAACCATTATTAGTCTCCCAACAGATGCTGGTTAAATGTACTCACAATAAACGAAAAGTACATGAGATTAGACGTGCATTGGTGGTTGCTAGCAGAAATGAACTTTTAGGGATGACAATGTTTGAACCGATATTAGCAAAACACAATGATTGACATGAGACAAGTTTTTTGTAGGCTTTTATTGGTATTTACTATTAAGAGATTAGAAGTGGGTAGTTGGCAGTTAAAATTCATTTTCAGGCATAACGCAGGATGTTTGAACTGGTTTATATTAGCAGTTTTTTGGATGAACTTAGACTGGTTGACGACAGACTTAACCTGTTCGTAGGCGTGAGACAAATTTAGCGGCGAATTGTAGAATGGAAAGTTCCCAATAAAGAGCCTATTGGCTAATTAAGAAAGTCTGCCACAAGTCTATCCTCTATTATAAATGGTCATAATCTTTATTTTATTGGGCTTCACTATGAATGACCCAATAGAAAATACAATATATACAAGCCATATCAAAGATGTTGAACCTTTGTCAACATTTTATGCTAATGTCACACTTACTTCCTTTGGACTGTTAAAGTCAAAAAAAGGACAATATGCAACCATATTTGTAAGAGTCATTTGTTAAAATATTGCTTCTTATCCAAATCCTCATATCCTCATGTGGCATTCCTTCTTATCTCTATCTAGAAATTAGCCATAAGAGTTTTGTTTCAGTGAAATGTTTGTACAGTTAGGAAGGGTAGCAAAGGTTGTCCATGTTTCAAGACCCTGGAGGTATCACAGAGTTATTCAAGATGTCAAACTATTATCAAGTTATTGTTAAGAACCTTAATATTGCCAATATTGAAACCATTGATAAACTATCACATCTCCTCTATACATAGTAGAGGGTTAGCACATGAAGGGGTAAAAGGCTTTCCCAAGTATCTAGATGATCTTCATATGAAACTTATGGTATTTTATCTACTAATGATGGAATTGTTAGTAAGAAGGATACAGTGTATGAAAGGATATAGTAAGAAATTTTGCAGTCATAGTGTTAGTGTACAACAAGATAATATGGGAAGAGTCATTTTTTTAATATATCTCCATCAAGGCCCAACCTTTGGTCTAGCTTTCTTGATGAAGATCCTGCATGGGCCTCAAAAAAGAGGAACAAACTTTCAGTTGACAAAACAGGCATGATAATTGCTAGAGAATCATCTGTTCATTCACCAGATCAATGCCTTACAAGGAATACAACATTCCGTAGTTGTGTTTCAAATAATTGGAACTGACTTTCAGGAAGAGAAGTCAAATGTCAGATGGTACAATTAAATGATGATGGCAATGTATCAAGCCAATGATAGTGTGCAAGGATAGTTTCGAATAATAGTTATCATACTGACAGTGTTCTGTTGTCAGAGATGGACAATCTAAGAGCCTTAGGGGACAGTGAGCAAAACACTTTATAACAATCAAGAAAAAGCAATTATTGAATTTTGATATTCTTAACATATGTGAAATCTTCTAACAATTGATAGTATCAAGTGACAACCATGATCAATAAGAAATTTCTAGGAAGGATAACGAACAATGAATAAGTCTTGCTAATCATGAGAGTATCTCAAGACTGTGATTATGGGCAAGGATTGCTAGACAACTGATTAGTATGAAGGCCTTGTTGACTATTTTGGAGCATGAAAATATCCATTGTAGATGCTTAGTAAGACAAAGTGATTTCAACGATAACAAAAGAATCTTTAAAGATTTCGTGATTTAAGAATCAAAAGGAACAAAATAAAAAATTCATAAAAGAAATTGGAGGTTACTATCGGTATGTAGTATGTACTTAGCAACAAACTCTAGTTGATAGTGAAGCAAACTCCAGTTGACAGTTGAGTGAGGATATGAAAGTTATGACAGTGATATTTTTACAAGACAAGCCTATATGACAATACAGAGGGAAGTCATAATGAAAAACAATATCAAAGAGGACAGTCCATACAAGATGGGCGGATCTGAGTCAATGGGAAGACAAGAGTTTTAGAGAGAGTGACAATTGATTGATAGTAAAGAGATAAGAAGATCAAAGAGGAGAGACTTATGCATGAGAGTAAGATGAAGATGACATAAGGAAACAGTATCAAATACAAACAAATGACCAAAGGACCGTCCAAAAGTGGCAGTCTCGTGAAAATAACAGTAAAAAAGTGGGTAGTCCAAAGGAAGGTCTTAAGTATTTCATAACCATGTTTATATGTAACATGGCAATCACATAAAGAGATTCTATACAGTCACCAACGACAAAAGATAGAACACAGTGGATAATCCCAAAAACTTGACACTAAACATGACATGGGGAATATTCAGCATGGGGCACCTTCATCACAATGTTTGTGAGTTTTAGAACAATCAAACTCTATACAATCCATAGAAACTCTAATCAATAAGTGGACAATGAAAAGGTTTCACGCCAAAAGGCAAAGAAGACATAGAGATTTCACTCTCCACACCAACATGGATAGTCATATGAAATGTGGAAGTCTTTTAAAAAAGGAGATAGCATGACAGTGACAAGGTTTTCGAAAGGAAATTGTAAGCGTTAATGATAGTACGACCCTTTTGATAAGGGTAATAGTAAAAATAAATGAGCGGAAGCATAAAAATTAAGAATACAATCTCAGTATCTTGAGACTTGGTTGGTATTTCGTGAAGTTTTCTCAAATTGTCAAATCTCTCAAAAAAAAATGCTTACAGTTTTGTTGAAGAAAAGATGGACACAAGATAAGGTAACTTAGATATAGCCGTGATGGAAGACCATTTTCTCACCTAATGATGGGTAATGATAGTCAAGTAAAAGATGGTGTAAAGACATAGCTTCGAGTCTATTAGATAACGGGTGACTAATAATCAAAAACTTGAGGGGATTTTAAGCCCTAAACAAGAATATTATGATGGCAGAGCTATGATTAGCAAGCATGACAGACCTGTGCACAATCCATAATTTTGTTGCAGAGAAAGTAATTGCCAAGGTTAAGGATAGTCAATGGAAAGAATGTCAGATAGTAGTAGTTATTTCAAAATGATAGCCTTTTATAGTGACAAACAATCATAAGATACATAAGCATACAAACAAATATAGTGGATAGTCTAGGGGAATGGTTGAAAGAGAAAATGCATGAGAAATATGAAAGTTCAAGAGGCAAAGGAAATGAGAGTCATATGAGCACCTAGAGACCATGAAACAAAGAAAAACCATTTATATAACATGACTGAGTTTAAATGCAAGGTGAAGAGTATTATTCTTTGTATGATGCAAATATGGAGATAAATGCAGATCATAAATGAACAAATGGCGAGAATGTATGGAAAAGAGACCCTAATATAGTGACACATGTGTCAGTATCTAATCCTTAAGATTCTCTCATGCCATAAAGAGCTTATGACCATTTCAAAATTATCACACCCTGTCTTGATGTTCCTGAGTTACTTTTACCTTCATGGGTAAATAGGATGATAAATGCAATCATGATTTTGATATGTTTGATAAAGGAATGGAATACTAAAATAGGTATTAAGTTATTATTGCTTTGAAAGAGTAATTATGTGTATATTGATGTTGAACAATGAAAGAATAGGTATTGTGGATGTTCTAATTGATGAAAGTGGATGTCATATGAATGTCTAACTACCTTTGCAAATGTGTCAAGTTGGATGCAGGTACATGTTCAATCCTCTGGAAGGGAGGGGAAGTATCACTCAGGAGAAGTGTTTGGTCAGGTAACCTTTAATGTAGTCTAACTAAGCTTTCACACACTCACTAATAGAATGGTCGAGTCAAGTCATAGTGTTTGGGAATCGATAAGTTATCCTTTAGCCTGATGTGTTTGTAATAGAAAGGAGATAGATTTTTGTTAGAAGCATTCTTGATTTATGGTTAGTGCTTGATGCTTAAGAGTACTTCTTTATATTGTTATGCTTGATTGATATGGCGTATATACAATGGAATGTATATATATGCATATGCATGTCAACGATGATCTATACACATGAAGGAATGTGCACATGAGAGTGCGTAGGTAGACATACCTATGTGTGCTTATGAACAGGTTGTTTATGAGTATGGGGAATATCAAAAGGACAATATGACATGTGTGTGTGTGTGTGTGTATATATACAAATGATATGCTATAAATGCATATACATATACATACATATCATATATATATACATAGCTTTAATGCTATATAAAAATATATACATAGATTTAATGCTATATATAAATATATACATAGCTTTAAGGCTATGTATATATGTATATATGTATATGTATATGTATATGTATACATATATATATACACACACACACACATATATATATACATACATATACATATACATATACATATATATATATACATATACAAATACACACACGCACATATATATATATATACACATACATATACATATATATACATAGCTTTAATGCTATCTATATATACACATATACATATATACATAGCCTTAAGGCTATGTATATATGTATATATGTATATATATAGCATTAAAGCTATGTATATATATGTATGTATGTATGTATATGTATATACATATATATTTTTTTATATATATTTCATGACAACTAAATATGTAAAGATTTGATATTCAAATGAATAAGATCATCTTAACATACATATATCATATCATTTGTATATATATATAACTTGATTTTGTTCATTTGAATATCGAATGTTTACATATTTAGTTGTCATGAAATATATATAAACAAATATATATGCATATACATATACATACATACATACATATATACATACATACATACATACATACATACATACATATATATATACATAACTTTAATGCTATATATATATAATGTGATTAAGACAGATTTGTATATATAATGTGCAAAGTAATTGAAGGCCAACTTATTCATATAATATGAAGTATATATTGTAGGATGATTTATATAAGTATAAAGGCCTATTTATGAAGTTTATGCTTTGGTCGAAATATAGAAAATTTAGCGCACTATATTATAGTACCCAAGCATGTGTAAAGGCATGAATATCATTTTAGACTTAATGCCAATGAGACATGTGAAGCTTTAGACTATTGTATAAGTTGATAAGATGTGAAATAATGTAATGTACACCCAATGTGTCAAGTCAAATACTGATATAAATGCAAAGGGTTGATTTAGTTCATGTGTCGACTAAATAGCTTTGACTGAGTCAACTTTTTAATATGCTACAATTTGTGTGGGACCATTTCCAAAATGGTAAACCACGACCTTGTAAATAGGAAAAAGATGTAAAATTGGCCTCATGATATGAAATGGTTGAATGTTATACAATTCTATTATGCCTAGAACGGAATAGCTATGTTTTAGCTTGTGTCTTTTTGAATATGTCAAACTATTATGTCAATCATTGAATCCATTAGCTATGATGAAATAGTGACTATCCTCATGTAAGGTTGTCACCTTTCTTCATATAAGTTGAGTCGATTTGAAAGGACTGAGAAATGGCAAGCTAGGAGCCTTATTTGTATCCTCATAAAGTGGATTCTTGTGTATAAATATAGGTTGATTATACCTCACTTTTACACTTATCATATGCAATAGTACACTATCGTTCTGTTGTAGTTTTGAATTGAGTGAATATTATTTTTGTTGAGAGCCTTCAATGAGTCAGTTTTAGTGAGATTAAGTGAAGGAAGGTTGTTTTCCAAGTTGTTAGCAAGAGGAGGCCAAGCTAGGAAGCTCTATAGTCAATTAGATTAAGCGTTTGATAGAAATGGAGCACTATCTTACTCTATTTTATCTTCAAATTTGAAAGATTACTATTTTAATTGCATTTTATTGAATTGCATTAGATTTCTTATACTAGAGAAAAGTCTAATTGCTTATAATAGATAGAAGTCTATTTTCTTATATTAGAGGAAAGTCTATTTGCTTATAGAAGAGGAAAGATTGTGATTGATTTTCTTTCCATATAAGTGCTTGTATTTACTCCATATTAAGGAGAGTTTGTTGACGTCATTAGTATTATATACTAGGAATGACGAATTTAGAATAACTTGTTAAGATATGGTTATATGGACTTGGATAGCTTATAGGTCAAATTGGAGGTTAGGATTACCTATTGAAGGTTTACCATACAAAAAATTGAGAATAAACCACTTAGATGAGTTATATAGTGAGCTTGTTTCAAGCACATAAGTTTAGATTAACCTACACAATTGAATGATTGTTGATTATAGAATATATCTTGGATCAGGGTATACCAAGGTTGAGACTCACCTATGTGGTTAAATTGATCACTTGATTTTATGAACGACTCTTTGATTGGAGCTATAGGTAGGATTACCTATTGGGGTTCAAGTTGTTACTTGTTGGGTTACTTTATACTCTTGGTGTTAAGTCATGTTGTCAAGATCCTACTCTTTGAGTAATCCTTTTAATTAAGGAAGTTACATTGTCAAATAGAATCATCTAGTGATATGATTACTCTTCAATTGAGGTCAATCACTAAATATATTATACTCTTGATGATAATCACTTATTGTCATGATATATATTCTTGAATGTAGTTAGTTATTTATGAATAATTAGGATAAGTTGAAGCTTATGTAGCTATACTTCAAATTATTAAGATATTCCTAGGACTAGGTTGTCTGTCCAATGAAGGGAATAGCTTGGAAGTATGTTTATACGAAGTTATTGTGTAAACTAGAAAAGCTTGTATGTTATACCTAGGAAGTAGAATATCCATTGAAGGGGGGAAATAATTTATGCTTATGTTTTATTCGAAGAGATACCATTGTGTTTTGGGAAATAAGAATAGGTTATTTTTAAGGTTAGGATTATCTATGTAAGGAAGTTACTTAAGCATAGTGAACCATAGATTTTTAGGTGTAGGGTGCTAATGACTCTCTTGCTCAATTAGGGTTTTTCACCTAAAGGAGAGAGATAGACCCCCAAAAATATTGGTGGTTCACTCAAACTAATGCAAGTACAATGAAAATATGCCTAAATGCAATGACCTAAATGCAACAAAATGATAAAATGGATTATTATTTATGCAAAACTTAAGAAATATGAATTGTTTGAAAACATAGTGTGATATGCAGAAATGAACTACAAACATAAACCAATGAAAACAATACTTAATGAGACTAAATGGATTGTACCTAGAGATATAATGTTGATGCTAGAAGGTTCTTCAATGTTTCAGAAATTACTGTTGATGGCCATTGGGACTCATTCACCACAAATTGTGAATTAGTCCTACTTTTGGTAAATTTTGTTAAAATAGGTTTCAAAGTGCCAAGAACTAAAAACCTCAGAAAAAAATTTCTCTAGCCTGGTAGTGGGACTGATTCACCATAGATGGAGAATTATTCCACCTACAAAAATCTACAAATTCTAAAGTCAACTCTGTGGGTCCAGATCTGTACTTGTCTGCTTGTCGAGTTGATGGATTCAAATCTACAGAAAATGGGTTGAATGATGTCTCCAAGCTTCAAATATGTCTTTGTTGACTTGAATAGGTTTTATGACTTGTTGACCACTTTTCAACACCGATCCCTTTGAAAAAAAATTCTACAAGACCTGCAAACATAGATGCAAAGAGGTGTAAATAGTTAAGAGTTAGAGTATAGGGGTTTGCCTTGGTTAAACCCCACTTTGGTAATCAAACCCTATGAAATGAAATGAAATAAGAAAGGAATGATGAAAAAATAACATGCAAGTGTCATGAACTCACCAAACCCTTGTTGAAGTCTAAAGATATGTCAATGGTTGTTCCAAGATGCTTGAAATTTTCTTGATTGAATGATGCTATGATGCTTAAATGCTTGAATGTATGTGATGATTAAGTGTGTAGGATGAATGAGTGAATGGGGGTTAAAATAGATAGAAAACAACTTATTTATACACACTTATGCCCTAATTTCCCAAAAATACATCATAGGATGACCTAAGGTCTTAATGAATAAAAACCCAACAAAAATTTGAAATTATTTTGAGTTTTGTGCCAAGAGGGCCATGGTGAATGGGTCTCACTCAAGGCATGCAAGTGGGTGTTGGGGATTAATTTGTATTTAATAATGTTTGTTGGGTTTGTATTCAAAAATACACTTAATTAAGGCCTATAAGTGCATAAAGGGACCAAATAAAGCATAAGAAAGGTGTATTTAGTTGTGTCAAGTCTAGAAAAGTCTAAAAGTTTGTTATAAGACTTTTAAAAACTTTAGAATAATACTTGGTAAGGGATAAAAAGGGAATATTTAGATGAATTATAATAAGAAGAGTCTAGAAAAGTGTAGAAATGTGTTACAACACTTCACAACACCTTTACAAGACATCATAAAGTCTTAATAATTTGCATATTCAAGGCCTAATGTGAATGTATAAGTCACATTACAAAATTAAATCTAAGGAAAATTGGCCAAGCATCACAAGAAAAAGACCTAAATGACCATGAAAATGTCCAAAGATCCATTTTTCTATCTTAAATTTAGCCCCCACTTTAGTGAGAATGAATTTGCTTCAAACTCACATTAAAGTAGCCATGCATATCAAGAGGGATCCAAATGCACTTATGCTAGTAAGATGAGATAACAATGATCAAGAGGGATGATCAAGCCCCTAGGATGAAGATCCCATGGAAAACTAAACATAAGAACAAAGGAACACACATATGAAAGAGAAAAAGAAAAGGAAGAGGAAAATGAAAAGTTAGATCAAGCTTTGATCGTTTGTCCAGCTAGTTGTGGATCAGATCTAGGTTATTTTTACGAAAAAGAAAATGCATACTCATTCTGGGGTGATCTAACTCTTGGTTGTCCGTTGGGTGAGAAGACCCAAAAGGTGAGAAAAATACACTTGGTTGGTATGCACTCACAAACACACATGTGGCTATGGGGAAAGTCATGCCTCAAAATGGGCTTCTTGCTCAACCATATCAAAGTTATACCTCCTGATAACTTTAATAAAGCACCACAAAGGAAAATGTCGGTTCAAGCTTCATGAGACAAGAAAAGCTTTGTATTCTTATAACTCATGAACAAGCAGGATGGCACCACAGGCATGCAAGGTGGCCATATGAATGTAAAATATAAAATGTAAAAATGTAAAATGCAAAAGATGTTCAAAGGATTCTTGTTTAGTTCATGTGAGGTCTGTAACTTAGGGAACATTATGTCTAATGTCTCCAAGAGAGGACCAATCAAAGAATATAATATTCACAACTTAGGGGATGCAATGCATCACATTAGGCCACCAAGAGGAATGTATATTGTAAGATAGACCACGCTTGCGAAGGACATCACACCCAATGTCATCCACAAACTGGAAAACACATCATATGAAGTAACATTCTTGCACTAAGAACCAAGGAAAAAAATGCAAAATGAATTATGCCAATGTATGCCCCCACTTTAAAGGAATTACTACACACCATTTTGTGAGCAATTACTTTAAAGTAGCAAATGAAAAAGACAAAAAGAAACAAGACATGAGAGCCAACTTGGAAAGCCCTTATCCCAAGTCATACATTTCTAAATCAGGTTGCGTCATGCAAATGAGAAGGAACAAAAGAAAGATGGGTTTCCCCCAAAAGGAACACAACAAACGCATAAAGGGATATATGGAATTGGGGTTAGTATGTTCATTGTTGCAATGTTTTTATTAAAGAGCTCAGAATTCTCATCATTCCTTGAATACATAGAATTGGAAGAATGACAAAAAGAGAGCAAAAACAAAAGAAAAAGAAAAATCTATTTTGGGTCAACATGGAAGAGAAATTGTGGTCTCAATGCTTTATGTCATCCCCAAAAGGAAAACACAAGAAAAAATAAAATGAAAAGGTGAAAGAAAAGGAAAATATTTTGGGTCAACATGAAGGATACATTTTGATCTCAATGCCTTTCATCATCCCCAAAAGGAAAACACAAGAAAAGAAAAAGTAAAAGGATAAGGGACCTTTTGGGTCAACATGGAAGAGACAAAGGACATCTCAATTCTTTGTGTCATCCCCAAAAGGAAAACACAAAACAAAAGAAAAAAAGAAAGGAAATGTATGACATATAGAAGAATAGAGGTACAAATAGTGGAAGTGTACAAAGAGAGATGGAACATCAAACGTCACATCATGGGGGAACACGATACACACATACAAGAAAAAGAAAAGAAAATGCAAAAGACTAGTAAGGTAGATGCAATTCAACCAATGAGCAAGTCATCCAGACACCTCCCAATCATGTTCAGTGTAATGTGAGGGAAGTTGACTATCCAAAGGGACAATTTCAAGTTCTGAACTAGGGGACGTACCAAGTTATACACTTGTTGTAAGAAATTGGTCATGTAGGTTCATGGAAGAGAAAAATAATGTACTCAGATCATTATGCACCTCTTCATCTATTTTAGAGATCTCATCATCATCATCATCATCATCCAAATTAATCATGACAGGGGGATGGATGGTAATTTCCAATGAAGGGTGTATCAAGAGTTGTGGTTGTTGTATCAAATCATTTTGTTGTGATGGTTGTATCATACTATCTTATGGTGGGTCAAGAGGGGGAGGGAGGTTAGGTATTGCTTCTATCAAATGTTGATTTTTATTTTCTTTGTTTTCTTCTACATGTAATTGATGAGCAAGGAGATGATGACGATTCCTACACTCTCTAGCACCTCACTTTATTTTGATTCTATTTTGAAGTTGTGTTGGTGTAAGTGTGGATTCATCCACTAGAGGCTCCTTTTCTTCCCGAGGGGGAGGAACAAAAGGCACCGAAGTAGATGGGTCAATCACTTTCTCTTTTTCTTTATAAACTTGTTTTATGTGAGGGGGCATGATGGGGTTGGTTTCATTATCTCTTGGGCATTTAGAGGATGAAGCTGAAGTGTTTATTGTTGGTTGCTCTAAAGGTTGTAATTTTTTTTAGATTCAGATTCAGGTTGAAGCATTGTCTCATCTAAGATAGGAGTGTCAGAATTGGATAGGGACATGTGGTGAAGAGACAATTCAACTATTCGTTTGGATTTGAACTTTTGATAGACAATGAAAAAAGAAGTCTTTGCGATGGGTGATGGGTTCCATAGGTTTAGGCCAAAATGATTCCAAGGAAAAATTACCTTTAGAAGACAATGGATTAAAGACACTATGGTGTACAATAAATATCTCATTATGAAGAGAAAACTTCAAATATTTGTGAATGATTGAAGGGATAGCTTTTATCGAGAGAAGCCAAGGGTGACCTAGACACAAATTAAATTGATATATGACTGTGGCATAATAGAGAATGTTACATCCAATGTTTTAGATCATATCTATAATGGGAGTATGATTGATCTGATCGTATGGCACACAAAAATAGTATGTGTTTTAAATCCATGCTGTTGAGTTTTCATAATCATCTTGATAAAGATCATGCAATACTAAAAATTCCTCCATGATCATGTTCTTTCCATAGGTAGGATCTATTAATATCCCATTGGTGGGCTTATCATAGATACAACAGGTTATGTAAAGAGGACAATCGAGAATTTTTTTTAGTATATCGTGAGAATAAAAAGTAATATCAAGAGGTTTGTTAATTGGGCCCTTACGAGGGATAACATCTATCACACCCACCAATTCATCCAGAGGATTAACATGGGTAACATTTGGAGTAAGATCATTTTGTTCATCGACATTTATTACATCAGTATTTGAAGGTTCACTGGCTTTGACAAATGAAACATTGTGTTTAGTCATGGGGTTGGTAAAAATTTGCAAATTTTGATTGGGAGGTGCAACGGATTTATTGCCCTGATCATTAACCCTAGCAATGGATGACCAAAATCAATGAGGTCTTGCACTGGGTGTTTGGGATGCTTGCATTGTTCTGTGTCATGTCCATTTTGGCGATGAAAATAACAATAACCATTTGGTTTAAAGGTGGGGCATAAAGGCTTGGTAGGATCAAGTGGTTTTACTGTAATAAAAGTGATCATCTATTGTTGTAGCAGGGTATGTGCAGGATCATGGTATGCCAAAAAGTGGCAATATTTGTAGGGTATGTGGCTGATGACTTTTTTTCACCCAAAATTAATGAAACGAAAAGGGTTTTTAGAGGAGATTCTCAGCTTTCCAAAAATATAAATTATGATTTAATTTGAATTTAATAAATAATTATTATTCATTTTCTATTAGAATTACTTAAAGTCCGATCGATAGGCTGATTGAAAAGCATCTATAACTTTCAAACGGTATCATATTTTTGAATCGAAACATGCCATATCTGGCGCTTATATACTATAGGATTAAAAAAATAAAAATAAATTCCTTATGAATTTTTGACTGCCATGTGGTCGCATTGCATCTAGTTTTATATTTTCTAAAAGTTGTAATGTGTAATCTTATAATTAATTATTTACTAGGAAAAAAAATTCTAAAAAAAATTAGAATACATCCGACATGAGAGTCCTCTACTTGCATAAAATCTTACAAAAAAATATTATCATTTTATTATGGTTAGGGTGGTCAGACATACACCTACTTCTTATTTTTTCCCTGAAATTTAAGTACTACTACATTGAAATTTCAAATTTTCACCAAATAGATTCTATTTATTTTTAAATAAACCTAGTATTTTAGAAACTACATTCAATTTTCTACAAATTCTATTCTTACATATTTTTGAAATAATATAGATAACTTATTCAAATATTTATATCAAGTTGCCTAACACTGATTTTTCTAAATTTTTTGCCACTTAAGGGCCTGTTTGGCATACCATGATCCTGCACATGCCCAGCAATTGATTCATTGTGTTATGGAGAGTATCATGTAAAGGGGTAATCTATCTCTTCAGGTCCCCATAAGTAAAAGGTATGGTGGCTTTAACAGTTGTTACTTGGTTGTTGATAGGTTGAGGTGGGTGTGGAGGAGGGGGATTGAACTGTAAGAATCCTTTTCTTGGTTTTCTAAAGTTTTGTGAGTGGTTTTGGTTGTTGTGGTCAAACTTGTAAGCTTGGCTAGAAGTGGATTATGCATCTCAACTAGTAATCGAGTTGTGATAGTCACAAAGGGTTGTGCATAAATGCATAAAAGAAGGAAATTTAAGCATGGTCAATTTATCCTAAATGTAAGTTTGCAAGTTTTCAATAAACATATTTTGGAGATGTGAATCAAGAACCTTGACATCTACTTGAGCATACAATGACTGATAGTGTGAAATAAAATTAGTTACTTTTTCATCACATTTTGTTTACACCTCATTAAATCATCCATTGTCTTTTTGGGAGTCATATGGACTTGTAAATGATGTATAAAGGCATCAAAAAGTTCATTAAATGAACTAATTGAATGATTGGGTAAAGAGGAAAACCACTCCAAGGCAATATCCTTTAAAGTCCTAAGAAACAGTTTAGCTAACAGTTTATCGTCAAGGAAAAAATCACTGCATAAGGCAATATAGGCATTGACATGATTAGTAGGGTCTCCTTTGCCTCTGTACTTCTCAAACCTAGGCATCTCAATTCCTTGTGGAGTCAGTGTTCTTAATATTTCCAAAGATAATGGACTACTACAAACATAATAGGTGGGAGGTGAATTTTGGCTTTGGTTTATGGTAGATATTTGTTGTTGCATGGAAGAAACAGTGTGAAAAAGTTGCGTGATGAGGGGATCAGTATAAGTGGTATGGGGTAGAAGAGAGAGTGGTGATGGAGTGTAGGTAGTGTTAAGATAAGTGAAGGGGACACTAATAGGGGTGAAGGTAGTGGAAGATGAAACATTCAATGCCACAAAAGAACTAGGAATGCTAGTTGGAATAGCGAAAGGAGTCACATGATTAACCTGTTGAATGGTTGTAGTAACTTGAGGAGTGGTATAGGTGGGTATGGATGCTATGGTTGAAGGAGGAGGAATATGAGATCCTCCTTGGCTAACCATAGTGTTTGTTGGTTGAGATGTGCTAGCATTGTTTTGATATATCTCAATAATTTATTTCATAACATCTAATCCCTCATCACTTTCGAGCATTCAGCGGATGTTTTCTATGGTAGGAATTGCAGTGGTTGAAATGTTTTCAAGACACAAGTTTTGTTGCAAATGTGCTAAATACTCATGAATCTTAATGGCTTTGTCTTTCAGAATGTGATCATTTGATGTGTTAATTTGCATGCTATTGGTAGGCACAGTATTGCTAAAGGTAAGGTCCATGCCTAATGCACTATTGTCAATACCAGGAGTAGTAGCTCGAAACAACCCAAGGTCCACAATGAGTGTGTTATCGTGGGATGCCATGAGTCATGAACTTCTTCTCACTAAAGTATTATCAATAGGGCACCAAACACTCATGCAAAGGCTAATAAAGGTGGGTGGATGCAAATGAAATGAAAACTAGGAGAAATAAAATGTGAATAACAAAAATTCAGTAAACTGAAATAGAAATGTAGTAACCAAAAACAAAAATGTAGAAAACACTATGAAAATGACAAAAATTGTTGGGCAGAAAGTGCACCTGGACTGATTCGCCCAGGGTGGCGAATGAGTCCAGGGGTGAAATTTTTTGTGATTTTTAAGAAATTTGAAATGCAATTTGATGGTTTTTAGATGCACAAATGCAACTATAATATGAAAATGTAGAATTTCAGTGCGTTTGAATGATTTGAAATGCAAAAATTAAAGTTGTATGATGTTTTCACTAATGCAATTTTTTTGAAAACCCTAGGATGCAAAATAATGCAAAAGCTAATGCAATGAGTCCTAATATGTAATTACAAATGTAAATCAGAAAGATAATGTTCAAAATGTAGGTTCACCAAAATGAACCATAGATTTTAGGTGTAGGTGCTATGACTCTCTTTTGCTCAATTAGGGTCTTTCACCTAAAGGAACGAGATAGATCTCACCCCAAAAATTTAGGTGGTTCACTCAAACTAATGTAAGTATAATTAAAATATGCCTAAATGCAAATAAAACATAAAATGGATTGATTATTTATGCAAAACTTAAAGAAAATATGTAGAAGGTTTGGAAACATATGCATATGCAACGGTCTCATAGAAACATAAAAATGAAAAATAAAACTCCACGAGACCTGAATGTGAGTGCATCCGAGCTAAAATTCTAATAAGCTTTAAATGTTTTA
>VDFB02044351.1:0-40818 GCA_007258455.2 Sequoia sempervirens | reverse complement strand
TTCATCGGCGTAAGTGATCCTTCATCGGCATTGTGTCTTGGCGAGTTTGACTTGTTACATCGACTGACTGGCACATTAAAGATTCACTTCGGCCAGACATATTTCTTTCAGTGTGAAGTCATAGCGATTGTACATTGTCACACCGACCGGTGGCGGGAAGATACATTGGTAAGAGTTAGGGTTATCGAAGTGAGGTCTTGGCGAGTGACCTTCAGTCTCACTGACATTACACATGGATTTTTTTAGGCAGCTTTCGGTAGGACTTCTCCTTTTTTTTGGCGACAGAGGGTGATCCCTATCGACAGGAGTTATACCGTCGGTATGAAGTCACAACGAGATTGTTATGTCTCACCGATCGAAGGTTGAATGGGAACACATCGGCAAGAGTTGCGGCATCAATATATTGTCATAGCGAACCCTGTGGGTCTCACCGATGGAATACATATGGACCTTGTCGGCATAGGCATTGATTTGTCTCGGCGAACAAGAATGATCACGTGGGCTTTCGGTAAGACACAGGATGCTCTACGAGAAGTCACCCCGACTATGCATTGTCTTAGCGAAGGCGGATGAAGGATACATCTCGACAAGAGTGTATTTTTGTTTCAGCGACTCAGAATGGATAAAGTCTTTCGGTGAAACTTAATAAAATCTACATAAGGTCTCCCCGATAACAATTTGTCACGACGACCCACATGAGAATGAAGGTTACATTTCGGTGAGAGAACTATTGTGTCTTGTCGACCGCTGATGATGAAATACTTTTCGGAAAGACTCATGAGTTTTGATGTAGAGTCTCAGCGAACCCGTCAAGTCTTGCCGACAAAGTCTAATGTATGGCTTTCGGTGAGAGGTTGGTAATGTCTCGGTGATCAAGTATGTATCGCAGGGTGTTTCAGTATGACTCAATGAATTCGATGGGACCTCACCCTGATTATAAATTGTCTCAGCGATACCAGATGAAAGGATGACTTTCGGTAAAACAAAGCATTATCTACAAAATGTCTCCCCGACAGCAGAATGTCACAGCGACTCATAAGAGATAAAAGGGCTTTCGGTGAAACATAATGTGGTGTGCGAGAGGTCTTCCCGACATCACTAAGGTCTTAGCGAAATGCAAAGAACACGGGGCGACT
Source organism: Sequoia sempervirens (assembly GCA_007258455.2). Classification (NCBI taxonomy): domain Eukaryota; kingdom Viridiplantae; phylum Streptophyta; class Pinopsida; order Cupressales; family Cupressaceae; genus Sequoia; species Sequoia sempervirens. The sequence continues at coordinate 39,682 of VDFB02044351.1, read as the reverse complement.
GAAAGTGTTATAATTTCCTTCGGCATACTTATAGGGTTGTCTCAGCGAATGATTAACGAAGACTCAAACATTGTAGCCGACATCATTGGTTGGCATCAAATCTTAGAATGGTTACATGGAAAAATATTCTCTAAGAATTGGGAGTTTATGGTTCTTAGCTGGTGGGCAGTCGTGGTTTTGATGAAAATCTATCAGTTACAATTTGAAATCTCTTGATTCAGCACATAAATTAAAGCTCTTTGGACAGGCGTTACTCTTGATTTTTACCATCATCTACAGATTATCATTATTTAGCTTCATATTCTAAAATTAGCAAGAGAGTTTTAGATTCTTGTGAAAAACGCATTTTGAAGATTTCTTCATGACAGACATACTTGAAATGTATATAAAAACCAATGTTGAAAAAAGTGTACACTCTCTGGTTGTAATTATGAGATTATCATTCTTTGGCTATATGAAAATGGATAAACTCTGCAATAAAAATCTGAAAAAAAAAGGATGCAAAGATATATTGTAAAATTCTTTTCTATGTAATATTTTAAGGATTCAATTTTTGAATTCTTAGGGTATTAGGTAGACGAGAAAAATAGAGAGTTATGAGCTTAACTGAAAATAGAGAGATCCTCTGAGATATTTTTATTGTTTAGAAATATAATTTGAGGGGTTGGTACTCCTTGAGATAGATATCTCTAAATGAGGGCCTGTTGGTGCTCCTTGAGTGGGTGCTCAAAAATCATCCTATTAGGCATTGTGAACAGTTGTTCAAAAGATTAAGCTTGGAAGGCATTTCGGGAGTGGTTTTTATACCCCAGGAGGGTTTTCCACTCAACAAAATCTTGTGTCTCTTTGTTCTTCTGAGTTCTCACTGCTTTACTGTGTTGTTATTTCAGTTCACTGTTTGGTTATTACTTTTCTCAATTCTGTTTATGAATGATTACATTCAACTCATGAATGCATTAATCAGAGTTTATTGAGATCAAATCTAGGCTATGTTTTTGAATTTTTGAAAATTGGTCAAATCTGTTAAGACACTGATTCACCCCCCCTCTCAGTGTCATTTTAACTCCAACAACAGTATGGTATATGTATATATATATATATATATTTAAATATATGATATTATCATAATCAATATTTTAATTAAAGAACCAATGGCAATCTCATACAGGGGTTTGTAGAAATATATGTGTGTGTGTGTGTGTGTGTGTGCAACTCCATATATATATATTTAAATAAATAGGAAAGAATGTAAAGATTTGTATAGCCAAGATAATGAATTTCCTACAGAAAAATAGAAGCATTTCAACACCAAACTTCCAAGTATAGAGATTATGCACAAATGGCTTTCAAAGAGGAATTCAATCTTTTCACAATACAATCAATCATTCTCCCATTTTGAATTTTAAATGCAATGGAAAGAATCTAAAAACCTGGAAAATTGCTTCCAATTTGAGTTTCCTTCTCAATTCTTCTCTTTTTCCTATATTTCTTTCCCAGAAGTCTCCTATAAATTCTCCTCTTCCTCTTATGTTTCCTCCTCTTCTATTTTTTCTCCTCTTTCACCATTCTTAATTCACTACACTTAGAAGCCTTCTACCTAACACCCATTTTTTTACAATTCATGTTCTTGCAGAGAAAATAAAGATCAAGAAAGCTTTTGTTGTGTTTCCATTATTGATTTTCCTCTTTTAAACATTTCTTTTAGTTTCTCAATACCTAATCTTGAAAATAATAATAATAATAAAATTTATTTCCATGCACGGTATTTATCCTTTATAATTAATAATAAGGAAATTCTATTTTAGTTGCAAACTAAGTACTTAACCTCAGTAAATAGTTAGGAAATACCATTTTAAATTTCAAAAGAAATAGTTATCCTAAATAAATAATAAAGAAATAACATTTAATTGAAAATTAAATATTCATTCCAAATAAATAATAAAAAAAATTAACATTCAATTGCAATTAGAATAATTATTCTAAATAACAAGCATTATCATTTATCTATAATTAAATTATAATTAATCTTTTTGTTTCATTGCACTTTTATTCTCCTACAAATTAATTTAATTAACCATTCAGAAGTACGAACAATATAATCATTCACTAAATTAAATACTAATGCATCAAAATAGTATTATTGAATTATAAATTACTTATTGAAAATAGGGGTCATGACATCCTTCCCCCCTTAAAGAATCATCGTCCTGATGATCAATTTAACTAAAAGATAAAAGAAAAATTTCATACCTCCTTGCTTTGTTTTACCTTAATGTCACAATCAACCCATCTCACAAGGATATCGTCTTTTCAAGCACCCATCTGTTTAGAACAACAAAATTTCATGTGGCTAACATTCATAAACTTGCACATCTTGTTAGCATGCCATGGCTTCATTAAATTCACTCTATTTACTTAAATAATAAAAGTATGCAAACTGATTTATTTCTTTCATACAATCTTCTATATCTTATTCAAATCTTTTCATATTCCAAGATATTTACTGATAGATGGAAACAAATTATGTTCATTTTGTCAACATGCCTACTTGTATGAGATGTTAGAATAATTTCCTCTATGATGATAAACAATCACCCCATACTACTTGTTATCATCATTAGTGAATTAAAATACTAACAAAAATAAAAATCTCAACAATCTCAAGATGTCAAACAATTACAACAAATTCTTCATTTTGATCAACAACATAAAAGGTAAGAAGATAAACAAGTTACAAGAGAAGATCACTTACTAATACAAAAGGTTCAAGTTGATTACCATAGCAACCCGGAATAAAATATTTTAGGAAGATCATCAAGAGCTCAATACTGATTCAACCAGTTACTAAACTTCACAACAAAAAGTAAATTTCAATCTATAATTTGAAAAAGTAAGCAAAGGTATCCAGAAATGTATGATATGTATAATCCTTTAAATTTATACAAATGCAACAAGAGTGCATCCAAGAGAAGTGCATTACATTAATTGACTAAACAAGCCATACAATGATCCATGGAATGATACATATCTAGTTTCTAAATTACATAAAGAAAATAAAACATTTAATCAATCTTTAGCTGCCATAACCCAGTGGTCTTCTGCAAGCTGAAGGTAAAGAGTATGGTTAAGGTGCATTTCCCACCCCAACCATGAAGCATAACACTTCCATGGGATTCTTCCTAACTCGAAGAACACTTGTCCCTGCATGAGGCTCCTAGAAACCAATAATAAATGGGCAGGAGGGAAACTCTCAATACATGCTTGATGCCTTATATGCACTCTTATACTAGAATGAACATATTTCTTGCATACAGGATGTGGCAAAAAAACATATAAAAATTGTAGGCATTCATTATCCATCTATTTCAATGGTACAACTCGCTTTGGCCAAAGCATTTATACAAAATTTGGTGGATCTTGGAAAATAAGATCACCTTCTCTGTTAACCAACATTTGACATCCTGTCCCGAAAGGTAAGCTTAAAATTTATCACACACAACACATTCAACAAGAAAAATCAAATTGCATAGAATAGGGACTAGATGATATAATAGTGCATAACATGCTCAAGTGCACATAGAATGAATAATTATCAAACAAGAATACATAAAACCCTGGTGCCTGACTCGCACAAGGTATGAATACATAATTTACTTGTAGTGCCTCACTTGCACAAATATGGAACATGTCTTGTATACAATGTGCATTACTCATTCAAGTTTTCATACAATGAATATGGTAAGTGAATCTCTCGCACAAGTGCATTGCTCACACAAAAGGTGAAACAATAGTGCAGTTATGGTGATCATTACTTGATCCAACAAACACAATGAGTATTAAAAGTATATTTCACACACAAATATGGAATGCAATAATTACTCAAGTTCTTTATCCACACGAAGGAATCAAGAACTTACTCTAGTGCATCACTCGCACAAGAACAACAATAATATGAAATATGCATCACTCACATTAGTATAGTGAACATTTCTCGTTCAAGTATAGATATAAGTATAGTTAAGGCAACAATTTTCTATGATATCCATACAATCATTCATATAGATGTGTCATTCACATGGAGCATGAGAAGTGCATTATTGCACTAGTAGCATTCTCATATAGTGCATATGTACACGTAATTTCACTAAAAACAATCAAGCATATAAGATTCATCACCTTAATCACTTCTGCCTTGTCTAATAGACAGATCAAGTTATTTATCGAATCAACTTCTATCATGAATTACCAACGAAAATTCTCAAAACATCAGAAGCTTGCATTTTCGAAAGATCCCATGGATTCTATTAGATCCAAATCCTATTGGAATAAGATGTTGCTCAACAATCAATTTTCCCCCTAGTATTGATACAAACATTCTTGCCTTTGAAACATCCTTCTTAGGTTTCCTACCTTTGAGAAGGCTCAAGCAGTATTTATCCATTATTATCAACTTTAATTACTTCATAGCTGTTTTTACTTCTTCCTCTCATCAAAAATTTCTTCTTTTCTTCTTCCCATGTATCTTATCAACTCATTCATCCTTTATGTCATCAAAGAGATCTCTCTTCACAATATATTTCTCTTATTAATCTATTTTTATTGCCACATCCTCATTCATGGGTTGTCACCATTTACTATCTAGCTTGGATCACTTCAAATAACACTATATATTACCCATTTTGGCTTATTTCAAATAGTCATCATCACTCTTACTAGAAATTCATATGAAAACGTGACTAAGGCGAAGGGGCCTCACACCTCTAGATTTCTTGAATAATCAAACTACACCTAAACTTCTATTTAGTTCCAATTAACCATCAAAGAATCACCCATACTAGGGTTCACTTTTCAATGCAACAGGTTCATATACTATAATGCAACCTAAGCATAGAAGACTCGAGGCCTGAGTGTTGAACCTGAGTGCTCTGATACCAAAATATAAAGTCCGAAAGTCTCTTTTACTAATCCCTTAGTTTCCAAAATAAATTAATAGAATGAAGTTAATTATAAAATGGCACAGATGAATAATTAAATTACTTTCATCACTAAATTCAAATGGAATAACATACATCAATGAATCAAAGTATATTAAAACAAGGTGGTGCCTTCATTAGATTTAGCCATGTAGGCTTACACATGAATTATCATCTCAACAATACATGTAAATTCAAATACTGTAATGCAAATTAAGGAAATAACAAGATCATAAAAGCATCCACAAAGAAACCATAACATAGAGATTTTCATGAGTGGAAAACCCTTGGAGGGATGAAAAACTACTCATAAAAGTGCCTCACTGGCAAAGCCTTAATGGCTAAAAAATCTTAATGGTTATAAGATGCCTCACTAGCAATGATCATACTATCTTGTTGACATGACCATTTACAACTTCAATACACACTTCTAAATAATAAAGAAAAAAACTACATAGGATCACACAGTTACTCTACATAACTGTTATCTTCTTAACACTTCCATATTTCATATCCTAATATTCATAAGAACTAAAATCTTAACATATAAATAGCCCATTGTCTTGCATGTAGTTATAAGATACTTTTTCAAGTTTCACCAATGCATAATCCTTGCATATGAAATTATGGAAATGTCAACACTATCGTGAATCACTCCCAAGTATTTTCAAATGAGACAATTCTACCTCCAATGACCTCTCAAATATCACACAAGTACATTGAAAATCATAAGCCAATCACATAAAGCTTTATGAAATAAATCCTAGCACTGCTAAAATGCACGCATTCCTATGAAATTATAACAAGAATGCTTACTTCTAAACTCATTGATTAATTGAGGTTTCAACAATAAGGGAACAATACTATATAAAAATTAAGAAGGTATAGCTCATGTATGTATGAGAATATGATGTAGGAGCATCCAGTGGTGTAGGGCAATCTTGCATCACCCAAAAAAAAAATCTTTATTTTCTTTAGTTATTTTGATTTCCATGATTGCACTTAAGGTATAAGACTGCCAGGCGGCAGAAATAGCGAAAAATGAGCACTTACTATTTTTAGTAAGTAAGGAAAAACGAGCTCGTATGGACGTGATATTTTACCCCAAGGAGAAGAGCTAAAAAAAATTTCTGGTTGTGAAAGAATCACCTCAATACCTTGCATGGTTTGGAAGAAATTAAATTTTCTGTCCTGGGAAATTTCTCCAATGCAGCTTCAAACTCAGATATCAAACTTTTGAGGTCCCAAAAAAACTCAAAAAGTGGTTGAACCGACCTACGGTGGGTTCGTGCGTTGTAGAGCTTATCGAGAGCTTTCTGAGATATGCAATAATAGCGAATCAGACACCCAGATCAAAAGTTATGGCCCCACAAAGTTGGTCCTCTAAAAAGTGATTTTCATAGAAAAATCTTCCTAGGCCAGAAATCAAACAGCGGGACTTTTGGCGCCAAAACAAAAGGGGAAATTTGAACTTTCTAGAACATTCTAGGGTGGTTATTGGGGAAAATAAAAAGGGTTAAGTGGGGGTTGTAGAAGGTGGCCCTGATAGTGTAGATTGAGGCTCTAAATAGTATATTTTCTTTTCTGAGTTGATTTTGTTGTAATGAATCAAGCCCATGATGCTGTAGCATGTAAGCCTTGAATCTATAATTTCATTTTATGAAAATAATTGAAAGTAAGTCAATTTTCCATCTTGCATTTTTTGTGTTGTGATTTATGTGGGTTTTGGGTGGTGTGGCCCTCATCATAATACATATGTAAGCTAATTAGCATATATGAGTATACATTCTAGTGCAAATCTCAAGATCAACTAAGTGAGGGATTATCTATTTTCTCCGTATGTGCATGATAAACCATGATGCATGAGAAGAATGTCTTCCTTAAACTTAAACTTTATTAAGGTAAAGTATGATTTAACACTTATTTATCTTTTATAAACTCCCCAATTGATTCACATTACATAATATGTGTAGGTTAATTGCAATCTACATCTATATATATATAGATCAAGTGTTATACACTATCTTCAAATTTCATATTCCGATCTTTAATTTCGTCCTCCTATATGAATCTCATACTTAGAGATTATTTTCCTTCAATGGAATATGTTAAATATTGTTTTTAAATTAAACATAATAACTTAATTTGATTTCTTTACTTCGTTAAATATTTATCTTTCTTAAGAACTCTTATAATTACTATTCAATGTAACACAGATCTCAATCCTCTGGAAGACTTCTAAAACTTATTAACACAAGAACTTGACCAATGCATTACCAATGACACACAAGCAACCAATCTATCAATACACTATTTAAATACAAGGTGGGGAAAATTCTTCACCAAACGAGTGAATATGATCGACAACATCACTCATATTTAACACTGAGAAATAAGGCTAATTTTTTACATTTATTAAATTACCAACATTTATTTAATTTATTTTCCATGTGGGTTTATATTCTAATTGTCTAATCTCAAAAAAAAGACTACAATACCACTAGTACACTAATTCAATACATGATTGCAATAGTAAACATTATTCAATATCGAGGATAATTATCAAATTCTCTTATTTATTTAAATCACTCACTACGAGATAGTCGGAAATACTTCACTCCAAGTCAGATTTTTATAACTATTCTTTTCAAAGTTTAATTCTACTTCTTACACATAATCGAAGGAAATTCTTTCAAATCAGAAATATATTTACATTTAAAAAGTAAACATGCCCATTCACGAATATGCATATGTATATATTCAGCTATGTATCACAAAAATAAAACACTCTAAGTTAGTTTTTAATATCTATTCATTACCAAAATTTTGTTTTGTTCATTCTCAACTAAATATATATATGTCAATATGTATATATATATGTGGATGTTCAGAAAACTCTCTATATAAAAATAGAAGTATAGCTTCAAAATGTATATCATTTTAACTCAAAATATTATATTGTAAGTATAAAACACCATATAAATATATATAAATTATTGGGCACCAAATGTATTTATATTCAAGTTTCTGTGTATATATATACATATATATATACATATATACATATATATATATACATATATACATATATATACTTATATACATATATATATACATATACACATATATACATGTATATATAATATAATATATATATACACTAATTCGTGCAGCTGGGGAGGAGTCACATACAATGATACTACAATTTATAAATCAATTCATAAGTTTCTGTTTAAGCAATGTTAAGCCACAAGGTTGACGCATCCATTGGGGAGGACGCTGCTTGTGGAGGGAAGTGCCCTCTCCATAGGTTGCAGCCTATGGAGAGAGCATTGCCCTCCATAATGCAGCCCTCTCCCAATGGGGAGGGCGCAACTGTAAAATCCCCTCCTTTTACTTCTTTAAAATCTTCTTTCACAGACACCAAATAAATATGCAACGATTCAATACCATGCATTTCGATTTCAATTGGTGTGTCTATATATATATATATATATATACAGTATGGTATATGTATATATATTTTTAAATATATGATAATATCATAATCAATATTTTAATTAAAGAACCAACGCCAATCTCAATATAGGGGGTTTGCAGAAATGTGTGTGTGTGTGTGTGTGCAACTCCATATATATATTTAAATAAATAGGAAAGAATGTACAGATTTGTACAACTAAGATAATGAATTTCCTACAGAAAAATAGAAGCATTTAAACACCAAACTTCCAAGTACAGAGATTATGAACAAATGGCTTTCAAAGAGGAATTCAATCTTTTCATAATACAATCAATCATTCTCCCATTTTGAATTTTAAAGGCAATGGAAAGAATCTAAAAACCTGGAAAATTGCTTCCAATTTGAGTTTCCCTTCTCAATTCTTCTCTTTTGCCTGTTTTGCTTTCCTGGAAGTCTCCTTCTGTAAATTCTCCTATTCCTCTTATGTTTCCTCCTCTTCTATTTCTTCTCCTCTTTCACCATTCTTAATTCACTTCACTCCAAAAGCCTTCTACCCAACACCCATTTTTTTAACAATTCATGTTCTTGTAGGGAAAATAAAGATCAAGAAAGCTTATAATGTTGTGTTTTCGTTATTGATTTTCCTCTTTTAAAGATTTCTTTTAGTTTCCCAATACCTAATCTTGAAAATAATAATAATAATAATAAAATTTATTTCCATGCACGGTATTTTTCCTTGATAATTAATAATAAGGAAATTCTATTTTAGTTGCAAACTAAGTACTTAACCTCAGTAAATAGTTAGGAAATACCATTTTAAATTTCAAAAGAAATAGTTATCCTAAATAAATAATAAAGAAATAACATTTAATTGCAAATTAAATATTCATTCCAAATAAATAATTAAAAAAATTAACATTCAATTGCAATTAAAATAATTATTCTAAATAACAAGCATTATCATTTATCTATAATTAAATTATAATTAATCTTTTTGTTTCATTGCACTTTTATTCTCCTACGAATTAATTTAATTAACCATTCAGAAGTACGAACAATATAATCATTCACTAAATTAAATACTAATGCATCAAAATATTATTATTGAATTATAAATTACTTATTGAAAATAGGGGTCGTGACAAAAAGTGGGCATCAATACCATTTACCATGAATTTTAAAGAGTTTTGAGTGCCAAACATAGTGATGCTAAGTGCATTAAGTCACCCACCTACCATAATTCAATGCCTATACTATTGTTCAATTTGGGACACTCATTTTGGGTGGGAGTGCTTCTTGATCATAGATTTTGAATGCGTTATAATGTAATAATTAGGGTTTGATTCCATGCAAGTGTCAAATAAAGATTTGGATTCATTTTTTGAGAGGTTATTCTTTTGGTGGCGGCTAGAGACTATGCAATTGTATGGTTTTTCTAGGGATTAAATTATATCATGTCTATTTGTAGTAGGGTAATGAAGCTATGAAGTATGTGAAGGATAAAAAAATATGGTATTGTGCAAAAAATATCTCCAAACAATTGTTATCTCTTCAATGGAATGCAAACTACATCTAAGGCTCCCTCTTGTCACACTTGCTAACATGATTGTAATGAAAAATTGGTAATGTGACAACATTTTAGAGTAATAAAAGCAATAGATTCATAAAGTTTAATTTGGATTACTAAGTATGTTATTTGCATATTGTTTGTTATTTGATTGCACATACACCTAGATCAACACTTGTGTGTTTCCTAAATATTTTTTTCCTTCTTTTTATTTGTTTCTCTTTAGCCCAATTGAATAGGCACCAATATTTAGTCCATTTGACCAATCTTAAATCACTCAAACAAATCAAAGTGTAAACATATAGTTTAGGAATAAGGCCCTTCCTGTGCATTCATGATTGTTAATATAATCGAGATAAAATCTTAAGTGAACCTTCAAAACATGCATTCAATATGGATCATGCATGCATAGTCACATAAGATATATAGGATTATTTTGTAACCAATATTTCTTGGCCTAGTGATAGTATTTGGGGTTAATATTGCAATTAGGTTTTGTTGTAAATTTTTTTGGTTGTCCATTGTATTTTATTTAAATACCTATTGGGGAATACCCTTAGGAACACCCTCCTAAGTATAATATGATCTTGAAGCAAAGGAGTGATAACCCAATCTCAAATGTTTGGCCTTGAAACCTCCACATGCTATTGATGAGTTAATTTTACTCACATGACAACAACTCTGGCCTTGTGAGTGGAATTGTATTCTAGGAAGTGGAGCAATGGTTTTTGGACACAACATAATGAAATATTAATTCCCAATCGAAATACATAATTGAAAATGAAGGAACTATGAAGAAATTAGTATTAATCCTAAGGAATTGATTGCCTCAAAATTCTCCTTGGAGGAGGAAGCTATTCTAGTTCAATAAAGTATATAAATATTTCCCTCACTTGAGACCCATTCAAGATTTGTATTATGAAAGGGCATTGATCTATGAAAGAGTTGAAAAAATGGATTCACCAATTATTGCTTACTTCTAAGACTTAAAAATATTTCATGGCCTTCACCAAGGCCAAATAAAGTATCTAATGAAAGTACAAACACAAAGGTGTATAGATAAGATTGAAGTAATAGAAATAATTAAAAATTTAAGTCAAGTCCCACTAGGAATGCTAGATAGTTAACTATCGGTGGTGGATTTTAAACCATGAGTGTTGAGGAAATCTCTCACAAAGTGGGTGAGAAGGTATTATTTTAGTCAAAAACAAGAACAAACACCAAGCCTCTTGGTCATTCAAGCCTTATGACCATGACCACCACTTATCAAATATAATAAAAATGTGAATTTCATGCCCATTGATTTCACTAGTACTTGATAAGATCCAGTAGATAGGGTACCTATGCATCAATAGTTTATTTTGAATAATTGCATAGGAACCTATAGAGAAGGTCAAATCCCTCTTTTGTTCTATTCCTATGACTAAACTAACTAACACATACTTTCTATAGATAATTTAGAGCACAAAATTACTCTAGAATGCATCATACCCTAGATAAGTAATAAAGGAAAAAGTATGGAAGGATGATAAGAGTTGGAGAAACAAGGTAGGTTAGAGAAAAATTAAAAGGGTGGGAAAAAGATCACATAGAAGGTCGGTCCATAAAATTTCTCTAATGTGAAACCAACTCTCCTTTGTGAAAAAAATATACCTATGATCGGGTTGCTTCAACTTATGTTACACAACACATAAAATGAAATTAACACTATGGCTAATGGGTGTTTTATGCATTTAAATAATTCACTTCACTTTAAGGTTGTAAGTAGATGAGCACACATACATTCACATGATCAAAATAGGGACCACTCTCTAAAACAATTAGCAAAAATCATAAAATGATAAATACACTCATTTTCTACAAGCTAATAGATCATGATCAATTAAATCTTTAGTAAATTAATTTATTCTATATTATAAATCTAAAAGATATTTAGAATAGGTCATAGCCCATATTTATATAACTATAGGAGTCCTTGTGTACTTTCAACCAAAGGATCTTGAAAATATTTTCTAAATAAAAATAAATGAGAAGAGAGAGAAGGGAATTGTCAAAGGGGTTGTAACATTAGTTGGATAATATTCAACTTATCCTAAATTTACAAGTGAGAGATGGCATGTGTAGGTAGTTAGAAGCTTCAACCATGGAAAATTAGAACCATTATGGAATCCTATGCATACATGTTCCACCTATAATTTTTTAGAGTAGAGGTCATTGGAACTAATTTGTTGATGTATTATTTTAAACATTCAACCTTTAGTTGATGTGACAATCATTTTTTCAGCTTTGAAATAGAATGCTAATCATAAATTTTATTTGCAAACAACTCAAGTTTAATGTTTTAAATTCTAGTAATGGAGAAATTCTTGATGATTTGACATTTAGCCCCATTTCATATTTCAAGTCACTCAATTGAGAATTGGGCCTACAAATAAGAAATTTTTGGTTGAGATAGTTTTTTAACTTAAAATTTGAGGATTTTAGTGACTGGGTGAGTTTAGATAATTTATCATCAACCTCTAGTTTAAATTTGGGTCTTTTAGACTAAAATGGAATGTACGGTGAACTTTATATCAAGTGTGATGTGGGAGCATCTAGTGGTGTAAGGGAAATCCTGCATCACCCAAAAAGATGTTTTTCATTTATGTTTCCTTTGATTGGATTTTTGTAGACATCTTTACATTTCTAGATACCCTTTTCGTCATAATGTAATTCCCCACTTTTAGTTCTATTTTTCTGCTTTTTCTGGTCAACTACTATTTTCAGTAGATATTGGAATTTGAAGGTATTTGGGGACAAAAATCATATGGGAGGATTTAGAATGGAAAAATAAGAAGATTGGTGAAAGAATCAGGCTGAGAGCATTCCCAGTTTGAAAGATATTGCAATTTTAGTTTCCCAGAAATGCGACTGAAAACCTTCTAGATTAGATTTGAGGCATTAAATGGCCTCAAAACTTGCCAATTTTGAGCATGTTTGACTCTAAAACTTTTCTGACGGTTCAAATGGTTCAAAAAACAGAGTCTCGAATCAAAAGTTATGGCTCCCGGAAGTTAATGCACTTTCTAAAATGTGCTAATTTTTGAATAATATTTTAAATTGTAATTTGTGGCGCCAAACCGCTAAAAATGATAATTCAAATGTTGTTTGGCTCTGAAATAGAAAATGAGCTATTTATGGGGGGGATTTTCTGATTTTTGTAGCTTTTAGGGGAAAGAAGTTCGCATGCTGTGAAAGGGGAAATTCTGTAGTTTCTGAAATTTTTATAGCTTGCATGTATTGCAGAACTCGAGGATTTGGGATCCTCTGCATGTAATAATTTCCATTCTGAATAATAATATTATTCTCTGGTTTTGTGTGTTATTTTTTTTCTCAGGTTGCACCCTCGTCAAAGTGTTTTGAATTAAAAATTTAACAACCAATAGGGTCTATGAATATCTTAAAGTTAAAATTTCATTTTATAAATTTGGATGATAGAGTGAGGAGTGGAAATGTATCATACACCTTCCTACCAATTTTTAGAGCCCCTAAACTTGTTTTGTGCCCATGACAACAATTTTTTTTTTTTTTAAATTTAATAGTTTAGTGTCTAACATTATTTGAATAAGAAAACTAAAAATGTAATATTGTTTTAAATAAAATGTGGTAGGCTTGAACATTAAAAATTATGCATTTTAAATGAGCATAAACTATTTTTATGATTGGACACAATAGGAATAGTTTCATATGGTAAAATTTTATAAAAAAATGTCAAGAATTATTTTTCTCACTCATTTTTCTGAAATGGTAGAGGTAAATATTAAAAGGTAGAAGGAAAATATTTTAATATATATTCCAATGTGCAAATCTAAACACCTTTACTCACATATTTTTTGGCACATAGCACATCCTTTCTTCATAGAGTTTTTGTTAAGTGAAAGGGGCCTCACTATATGTGAACATATATCCTCCCATTGTGTAGTTGTGCTAAGTTCTTAAGAAAGGCAAGGGAATGACCAATCTAATTATTTACGCCATGCACAAAGTTTTTAAAATTCCTATTGTTTTATTATATGCATAAGGGGCGCATTGGGATCATTTATTTATTTTGCAAAGCATTTTCTAAACTTGGACGCCACTCATTATTAGTCTTTGTTGGAAAATATGAGGAATAAAGTTAAAAAAATTAAAAGATTTGTGTTGTATCAACATTGTGTAAAGAATCAAAGAAGGTGTCTTAATTTGACAATGATTTACTTTGAAATCTAGAAAAAATTGTAATGCCCCGCTAAGGGACTTGGTGGATAACACAAAAGATATATAAGATCGTGCCAATAATTTTTTTTTGAAACTAAAGTGACATTAACTAATGCAACTCAACAAATTAATATGAATGACATCATTACATTAACATCGTATCATAATCACATTATGACCTAAAAGTAACATTCATAACTCATTTACACACCTATACACCATGGTCCCCTAATGTCGCTACCATGATACACCTACACTAACTAAGCCTATAGAAAAAAAAATATTTGATACACTAAAACACATATAGTCAATAATTTGAATGTAAATTAAATCCTATACAACAAATTACATAACATCATCTAACACTATGCTCTTATGAACCTATCATAAATCAACACCATGAAAGAGGTACATAAAGACATATCGCATCTACTACTAAATTAAGTTTATATGTATTATAAATACAACATTCTTATGTTAACATTTTCATTACATAATAAACAACAATAAATATATCTTTAAGACTACTTCAATCCATTTACATTTTTATTACAAGAATGTTACAACGTACAAGATGTGATCATCTAAGAGGAATATGTATATAATACATATTAAACATAATTTTGATGGAAATATCACCTGCACATAAATTCAACTATAGAATGAAGCAAAAGAAAATACTCTCCATGTTGCGCATGAATTTGCACCACCTAAATCCCAATGGATGGTTCGGAAATACCACCCTACCACATAGAACCCTGAGGCCCACTTCCTTCGTGTTAGGAGACAACACTAGGCCCCACACACAAGCAAACACATAAACAAGTGGTTGACACTAGCCATCTAGAGGAGACTACCAAAACAAGAATTAATCAAAAATTACGAGGACTTCCACAATGACTTCTAGGTACTTCTAAAGACTCAATCACATAACGCAACAGATAGAAAACCCAAAAAACTTAACATTATACCACAACACCACAATGATGCATATTACATTATTTTCACAATATTATAACATGATAATCAACTTTAACTTAGCAGTTCATAGCTATGACCAACAATGCACAACCTTGGTACAAGTAATCTTTACACATGCGGAAGCTTCAACACAAGATCTCACAAATATGAAGGGATCTATAACATGTAAATAGTAAACACATTTAAATAAAAATGGTACAACACAATACAGATCAAATAATATAGTTATACCCTCTAATACAACTTTTAAAATTGAACTAATTCTTACTTGACAATAGTCAAATCTATCAACAATAAAATCATAAAATAGTCATATCAACTCAAAATCAAAATATGTAAAATATCCATTTCAGATTTAGCCGTCGACTACTCAGCATCGCGAAAGCAATTGACTAAAAATGAATAATAATTTCATAAAATGCAAAACAATAGACAGATCTCATAAAACCCTCTTTTCGACAATACTCGATTACAGTCAAATGATAAAATGAATAAATCAACAACCATAATTTATTCAAAATAAAATATTAAAATTAATTTAAGCTCATTCAAACGCCTATAAATCTAAAATCTCAATCTTCTATTGGCTGGTTACAGGGAGAAATAAAGATATTTGCAGTCATAGAAGAGCAACTTAATAGCAGTCTTGTGTTTCAACCATATTTCACAAACTACAATCTGGGTTTCTAATATTTTTGGACAAAATTTAAATGACAATGAGATGAAAAAGCCCATTAAAAATATCACCAACCCAATTCGTAAAAATAGATTTATGAGCAACACAATCAGACTCTTTTACTCGTAAAGAACAAGAACAACAAATATGTATTAATTTTTATTGTAGAATAAATAAATGTTTCATTCACACACAAAAATAAAACTATCCAATATTTATTTTCAAAAATTAAAGAGAAAAGAAATCAATCAAATTATTCCTACCCACAAAAATAAAATTAAACAAAATATCTCAAAATCCAACCTGGATCCATCGCTTGGCAATAATAGAAATTTGATGCCGAGCTCCGAAAACTTTAACTTTCAAAATCCCCAAATTGCAACAACTTTCTCATGCTTCTTCCTCTTTGCAAGCATAACAAAAACCCTTAGAAAATGAAGAATCCCCCAGCAAAATCTATTTCCCTCCAATCTAAATTGAATTCCAAATTTTTATTCAAAACCACTCCCAATTTCTCAAAAAACCTCTGAAAACTTCTCCTAGAACTATGCAAAATCTCTTATTTTTAAAATCCTCTAAAATTTCATGCCAAAAAAAGAGTGAAACTCACTTTCCCTATTTACTCATAAATAAAATTAATCAAATTCCAAAAAAGAAATAAAAATAAAAATAAAAGCAACTTTCTTTCTTTTTCTTAAAAAGACTTTTTTTTCAAAATAAAATAAGGAAATAAAATCCTCTCATAAAATAAATTACTAAAATATTAAATTAAAACACATATCCTCAACCCATTAACAAAATAATTAAAATAAATTAAATAATTAAATTAACTCACATAATTAACTCATTTGTTTAGGGTTTTCCATTAAACAAATTCAAAATATTATAAGAGATAAAGAAAACTCCAATAAAATAATCACTCCACCAAAATAGTAAATCAAAACATAAATATAACATATACTTACATATTAATATTTAAATATTTACTAATAAACATTAATATTTTAAAATAATAATATCAGAATATGTTAATATTTATAACTTTATTTTCATAAAACATAATATACATATAATCATAATAATATTAACAATTAAATAATAACTAGCATATTGATCCAATATCTAACTTCACTCAAATAATCCATAAACCAAAGTTAGACATATACTATGAAATAAATCCACATGAAAGAAACATTCACATCAAAACATAAATAACATAAATAACATTAATCACAATCACAATCACAACAACCCAACTAACCACAGGGTTTAATATCAATGGGTTGGGATTTAAAATCAAGACAAAACAACAAAATCAAACAATCACATAACCCACAAGAAACATTCACATACATGCAACACTCCAACCATAAGGTAAAAGAGATCAAACATTGTCCCATGACAACCCGAAAAAGGTGGTCACACAATGAATCAATTGTCCCTAATTGGGGACAATGGCTAAGGTCAGGTTATAACTTGGGCCTAAATGTTATTTCCTCAACCACCATTGGGATTAAAGACACACTCAGACCTATTAATTTAGGTGGAGACGTAGCCTAGTACATATTCACTCAACATACAAATTAGAACACATGTGCATAATAGCCGAAGCACTAGGAAAGAAACTCTAGTAATCGTATCTCATGTTCGTATGTCTTTCATACGCCCAATGGTACAATATCGCCCTTTCCACTTATCCTAACAAACATACTACTGCATCACTTAACTAACCAAGTAAATCTCTACATAATAATAATAACATGACAATATACATCATACTCACCAAAGCACTAACTGAAGCTCATGTCCCATATTGTAACTACAAAGTTTGAACACAAATCAATACATCTTTATGACAATAAACATAATTATAATCAAAATCATAATAACATGTCAACACAATAATAATATTTTATAATCAAATAAAAACCCCAAATGTAATCAAACACTCTCATTGTAATAACCCTCCTGGTTGCTAGATGGACTCAGTGGTTTTATGTTTTGTTTTGATGCTCAGATACTATGATGGTACTGTTATTATTGATGTGGTTAGTCAGATACTATGATGATGCTGCTATTGTTTGATATGGTTAGTTTAGATGCTAGACGATGTTATTTCATTTTGGACATGATTACTTTATATGACATTATGGTTGATTATATCGGTTAATTTTATGAATTGTGATATGATGCAATGATTTAAATTAATATGTTAGGAGGTGATTGTTAGTTAGAAATGTAATTCTTTGACTATGCTATAATTGTTAGAATAGGTGTGATGAAGGACAATATAGCATCACTCGTTTGCGAGTGCCCTGTTATGTTGCAATTCTTTCTCACAATGCAGTAACTTGTTTTAATGCTTTGATATATATATGTTTATATGCACATGTACACAACTTCGTTTGCATGCAGGATTGCAGGTATAAGTCTCGATTCCACCTGCTTCGGCAGGACAGGGCGAACACCAAATAACCCAACGGATAAATGTTGATACAGAGGTGACGATGAAGTCCTCCCGTTCCATGATGTCAGGTCGTCTCGTTGTTTGGTATAGTTATTGATTTTGTGCAATTGTCGTCCTTGTCTGTTGTGTTTGTGCTTTGTCTTATTTTATTATGAGGGCATTTATAATTATGATTTATCTTAACGTTTGAAATTGATTATTTATGTTAAATGTTGGATTAAATAATATTTAATTATTTAAATATTTTAATTATTTTGAAAATCATATATTGCAATTAAATAATAATTAAATAATAAATCTGCTTAAATTATTTTAATTAATTAAATTTGGTGGTGGATAATTATGTGAATAATTTATTTAAATTAAATATATAATGTGTGGTGCAAGAAAAGTTACAAAACAGGAATTAAAGTAATTAAAACAAATAAAAGAATTAAAAGACAGTGTGAGCCAATAGGGTTTGAGGGTTGAAAAGAAAGCTTGTTTTAAAGATTGATTTTTCTTTTTATCTGGATTTTTGGGGAGAGCTTTGGAGAGATGAAGAATATATTTTATTTATTTATGAATTCGTGAGAGGTCTCACACACACACACAGAAGAACAGAAAGCTAAAGTGCTCCAGGGATTGTTGAGTTCGTTCTGGACTACGGATTGGAATCAGATTCGAGGGCATCTTCAAATTTGCATTGGACTCCAGGTTCCTTTCCTAGTTTTTCTTCTCGTACCTTTGCTATTCTCTGTTTGTTTCTGAAAAGGAAAATAGATCTTATTAAAATAAAAAAAAAATTTAGTGAGCATAGAGAACTTCTGTTGAAAACTGAAACTAGAGCAAATCATTAGACTAGAAAACAAAGAAAATTCATAATAATTATTCTGTCCAATTTGTTTGTCAAAACAAGAACCCCGATCCTCTGAAACATTTCAACCTATAAACAATAGGATTGTAGAAAAGATGATTCTCTGGTTGAAAATAATAAATTTGGGGTTTAATCAGTATATTGAAAATATGAATGGATACAATTGTTGTTTTGTTTTCTTATTTGTTTTGTTATACCTCTGTATTTTTACCAGAATATATATTTTATTGTCTGATTTATACAGTTTTTATATTGTTCTGTTAAATCAGAATATATATTTTATTGTCTGATTTATACAATTTTTATATTGTTATGTTAAACCAGAATATATATTTTATTGTCTGATTTATATTGACCCAGAATATATATATATATATATATATATACTGGATCATATTGGATGTTTTATTAAACAAAATATTGGTCCGTCGGCCGTACCGACGTCCCATGGATTTTAGTGTTCCCAGAAATCGAAATTCTTTATTTATATATATTTTTATGTTTGGGTATCTTAAGATTTTATATTACCTGGAATATTTGTTTATATTAAAACAAAGACAATGAAAGGGATTTCTGTACTTGAAATTTTCGACATCGTCCGTGCACAGGAAAACGGACTCGTTTCCCATGATAAAAAAAAAATAAGAAATAAAAAAATGAATGATAATAAAAATATAAAATATAAATTATCGAATTGTTTTTTTTTAAAGCGAAGGTTTTGTTTGTTTTCATTTGTGATATGGGGGTTTGGGAAGGGCACGGCACCCGTACCCACCCCGCGCCCCACTGTGTGGCGGACTGCCACAGGCGGACTGCTGCGTACAGCAGCCCGTGGGGACTGCTGCGCGCAGTCCCCACTTGGGTATATAAGTTTTGTTTGTTTTAAATTTAATTTAATTTTATTAAATTCTATTTATATATATATATAAATATATATATATATATATATAAATATATATATATATATATATATATATATATATATAAATATATATATATATATATATATATATATATATATAAATATATATATATATATATATATATATATATATATTTTATGTATATATATATTTATTTTATTTAGTTATTATATTCATTTAAATTAATTTTGTAATTGCATATATATATTTGATTTGATTTTTTTTTTATAAGTATATATATATATATACTTATAAAAATAATGAAATGAGAATTCTTTTATAATAAATATTATTGATTTAGTATAATAAAATTTAATGTTTTATTTAGTTATTTAGCTGATGAGATTTGCTGAAATTAACCATTTTTCTTTTAGAATTATATTATTCTTTTGTGGTGTTTTGTTTTATCGACTTTCTTTATACATCCGAGTGAATCGTTTTCTTGTAATTATGAAATCGTGAGGTCTTGATTTTGTTTCCTCTTGTTAAGATTGTAAAATTCACTTGCGATGTGGGAACCCTCTCGTTTTGTAACCCTAGTCCAGAGGCATGTTTCGTTTTGAAGTTGTCTTCGTATACTTATATCTTTGGTTTTGAAGTTGAATGAGTTATGCTTGGAAGGGTTGAACGTGTTCTTATGTTAGTTTGTTATGGGTTGTTGCGAGAGGAATATTACCTCGCTTGTGTGGAATTCAAGTATTATGTTTTATGATTTAGTTCAACCCTTGCCTTCTTGAGATAGGTTAGGGGTCATAGGAGGGAGAGTGTCTCTTCGTGGGCGCCGGCGCCTCGGATGAGGAAGGGCCAGGATAACCCTCGAAGAGTAGTAAACAAGTGATAACCTAAACAATAGATTAGGGGCTTGGGTAGTTTAAAAATACAAGATAATAAAACTTTGGATTCCTCGGCTATGCATTAGGGCTACCTTAGACTAGTGATAGACTGAGAAGGCCGTGGTCGGCAAAGTTAGAGTCTCGTCCTCATGAGAGACTATTGGCTCCGCATCAGCTACCCTATGGTGTCGGTGCCTCAGTTAGGAGGAAGGGCTAGGAGATCCATAGATGGGTGTCGGCGCCTCAGTTGGAGGAAGGGCCAGGAGAATCCCATGAGAGCTATGCGATGACACTCTCCACTTGACACCCTTGTGCTTTGTTATTGTTGCCTCTGGATGTTATCTCTTTGTGATGTATCTTTGATTTCTTGTGAATTTGATTCGTGATTGTTCAGTGATATTACTTCATGTTATCGTGTTGAGTTCTTAGTTTAACTTGTTATGTGAGTTGAGTACGTCGATGGTTGTGCATTGCATATTTGAGTTGTACTCGTTCTGTATCATGTTGTTGAGTCGGTTTGACATTCATGGTCGGGTTCACTTCCTCGTCACCTCTGAGCACGGGGGGTGAGTTACTTGTAATTCACATGGTTGGGTGGAACGTGCTCCGCACCCGTTGGGTTCCCCATCCGTGTCTTGTCATCTCAGCTTTCCGCAGTGCAGATGTTCCAGTGATCAGTTGTACTTCATGTTCATTATTTTGTATCAATCCCCATGTTGGGAAATTCAATGTAATTCTTGTATCAAAGAAGATTGTAATGTAATATTATTTCAATGATGTAATAGTTAGGTTTGAATTGGATCATGTTAAAAGATTTATCATGGATGTAATTGTGCGATGTTGTCATACTCGCATCATGGCTATCAGTTGTATCATTGCATATGGTTTTCATAAATTAAATGGTTATGTTAGTTTCATTACCTTTATTATGTTTTGTGGTTGCAATGTAACCTCGCGTGCCCCAGAGAACCAAGTGTATTAATGTATGTGTTATGCTATGTGTTTATGATTTAATGTTGTTACATGTTATTTCTATTATAAAAAAAAAAAATTATTCGCATTATGTGTGTGTTCTCTGGGGTTTGCACGACGGGCGTTACACTCATCACATCAATATGTCCATAAATTCATAATATACAATATCAATTGCTTAACATTATTAGCACATACCTTTAAATGTCCCTATTATTTTACCTTCGTCTCCAAATTTCAAGGCCTAACTTCCTGCACATCCATAGTGGGAATGGAGAGGCACTACAAAAATAGTCTAGCTAAGAGAGGTTTTTGATAAATATATATTTTTATGTATGAATAATAAATTTTGTAGATATAGAAAAGAGGGGCTTAGTTTTAATAAATAATTTTTTTAAGATAGTAGAAATTAATGAACATACCCATTGCTCATATTGTATTATATTATGTATTGGAACATGACACCATAATTTGAATTCCTCCAAGTAACATTTATTGATCTATGAAAAAAGTTATTTTCATCTATCTTTCAAATTCATGCAATTCAAGGAAAAATACAATGCACATAACTTGTTTGTCATAATGCTTCTAAGTGTTGCATTAGTTGCTAAGTGAGATCAAGAAAGGATTTCGAGCTGTTTTTTTAATCAAAATAGGAAAATATAAGTTAGAAGCCTAGGGTAGACGAGTCCATAATGGAGTAGGGTCCAATAGTGGGGATAGAAGTAGTCCTTAGTGGGCCCCATAGTGGAGCATTTTAATAACCAATTGCAAAACACTTTTTATCCATAAAGTACACAAAGTGACAAATCATGTGATGCCACGTTATCGCACCAATAAAACATGACTTAGTACACCATTATCGACCTCACTTTGTTGTTGGGATTTTTTGGATACCTCAACAAAAAGCATGTTGATGTGGCATCATATTTGATGATGTAGCCCTAAAATGAAATATAGAAGCACATGAGTTGCCAAATAAACTATTGTACATAATTGGGAGTGATTTGAAATTTCCACGTAGAATTTTGAGAAACATGAAGTTAGGGTGCTCCACTATGGGCCCCTCTCCCCTAGTTTGTTATGGGAATAAGATTATTCTCTTTTGAGCAAACATATTTACAAAATGTGAAGGTAAAGATAATGCGTATGAACTATTTGACAAAATGCCTCATGTAATACTCTAATTACAACATGTGCACAAAATGAACCTATTGAGTATGTTTTTTGAGATTTTAAGGTAAATATAAATATCTATATTAGGAATTTGTAACATTTATTTGAAGTGGATTTAATGTTTTAAATATGCCACATTGAAGGAGTATAATATTTTAATATGGGATGAATTTCATGGAAGGAAAATATCATTTTGTTGGGTTAGCATTTGAGTAGGAAATTATATAGTGTATTGATAAAAAAATTTGTAACATTACTTTTTTATATAATGAAGAAAAAATAAAGGATCAAAGATACTTTTGAAATTTTTTATATTCTCATGTGTAGTTTTAAATAAGGGGTTTTAATAGTGCCAAGTGTTGGTTGTGTGTTCAATTTGGGTATATCTTCTTTTATTAGTTGTATTTTTTTTTTTTGAATATGATTGGGTAGGTCTCAATAAATTTTTAAGCCTTTGGGAAAATATTAGAGTATGTATTTTAATCAGCTCTATAATTAGGTGTAGGATTCAATCTTAAACTCTAGGAGAGCATTGACTTAACAATAACTTCCAACATACATTTGTTATGTCTATAATGTAATTTGATTAGTTTTCAACAAAGTGTTGTTGCACATCTTTTCAATTTATTATATGCAATGATTAGTATAGATAATATCTATTACTAAATTGGAGTTATCTTTGATTAGTAGAAATACATTTGAGGGTTTGAGATTTGCAAGACAAATATAAGTAGTATCAAATCTTTTTGAATCTAAGTGATGTTGGAATTTATGTGGGTTAACTCATTTTTTGAATCTTTTATAATAGATTAGGTGTCAATAATGGTTAGTTACAATTAATCCAACATTTCAAATTTATAATGAAAACCATGTACAAAAGGTATAATTTATGTGTATTTGCTTATCTTCATGGAGATTAAAAGTACACAAGAATGACTTAAATTCTTGTAAATTGATCAAATCTTCGCTTGTTTGAATGAGGATAAATAAAATTGTGTAAATTATATGTTCACTAATCTTGTAAAGGTACAAAAGATCATACCTAAACCTATTAAACAACAAATAATTTGCTCATACATTTATGAATTTGTCAAATATATATAGTTTTAAGATCTTTAGCTACAAATTTATATAAAACTAAGATAATCTATGTTAGTGACAATGAATAGGGCTTATGCACTATGCTAGTTGGACCTGGTTTTATCTTTGTACTAGTTTCCCTCAAAAATCCATATGATTATTTAATGCCACCATTAGGATCACCCTCCTAAGTCTTGAAGATCTCAAAGTGTAGAAGATAGGTTACAATCTTGTCAAGTTGGTATTTTATTATGCTTATATTAATGATAGGTTTGTTCTTTTCTTGCTTTGACTTGATCCTTGGACCTAGGTATTATGCCATCCCTTAGAATCAAGGGTTACAAGAAAATCCCTAGTAGTTGGTGTCATGTCTAGGGAGAAATTAACTTTGAATATATTTGTTATAAGTCTTGGACGAATCTAGTTGAATCATTTTTTAGAGTTGTGCTTATGTTGTGATTGTTGAAATCCCTTCAACTTGTGTTGAGGGAATATTATTTTTGAGGTTTGAAGAATTTTGAAATCTTGTGTTTGGATGCTCTACTAGAGATTTGATTTTTTTTTTTAAATCAACTTTGAGGAACAATTGATGTGGTCAAAGTTTAGCCCCCTTTGAGAGTTGGCAACTCTACTATTGAAAGTATTAAATATTTCATTCTATGGGAACAAGGTTCTTGCGTAGATATGAAAAATATTCAATTAAAGGAAAAATAAAATTATACAAATCGTAAATCTTTTCTAGATATTATTAATTTGCCTCACAATCAATCTTTCAAGGATAAAATAATTTTTGTTCAAAGGTCATAAAATGGTGATATTGGAAGGATCTCATTATGGATATGAGCTCTAAAGAAATTTCATATTTGTTTGGAATGCACTTGTAAGAGGGAAATAGTTCATATATATCTTTATATGCATATATTTATACTTGTAAAATAAATGTAATGTATCGTGTGTACATTTTAGAATGTCAAGATGGGGAGATTATAAAATAACATACATGTTCCCAAAAGTTTTCACATTAAAAAAAAGGGTAAATGAGGGTTATCTACCTACTGGTGCATGCATTTAAAAGAAGGAAGAATAAATGTACAAATAGTCAATAAATGTATGGGACCATAAACCTGCATGGGTAGCGGAGTTGGCTTGGGCTGTGGGTTTGCTCCCCATAGGTTTCGGGTTCAAATTTGAGGCCTGGGCTTACCTAATGCACATGGTTTGCAGGTGATTATTTGCATCCCCAGAGGATTATTCTTGCCTTAGCT
The DNA here is from genome assembly GCA_007258455.2 of Sequoia sempervirens. Taxonomy (NCBI): domain Eukaryota; kingdom Viridiplantae; phylum Streptophyta; class Pinopsida; order Cupressales; family Cupressaceae; genus Sequoia; species Sequoia sempervirens. Next base: position 14,217 of record VDFB02044351.1, on the reverse strand, counting down.
CGCCCCTCCCAGACCCCAACTTGGAAAAAAGTAAGACCAAGACAAGGATAGTTGGGCCGATAGGCTGGGTTGTGGGGATACCTTTGGCACAACAAAAAAAAATGTATGAGACCATAAGTTATTTTCATCTTTAAACTTACACAAGAAGTGGAGGATGCATGAGGTTAGTAAACTTACAAAACCCTTGCACATTAAAGGAAAATTTAAAATAAATCTTTAGAGTTTGAGTTTTTCAAGGTTGAAAAAATATAAATAGGTGAAGAATAAATGATATTTTTATTATTTTTACATTTATGAAATTATTATAGTTCACCTATATGCATATAAATAGATTACAATGGTTCATAAGATATAAAATATATTGATATGTGTATTATTTTTGCACAACAATGACAAATAAGTGACTTGTTTTGTTGTAGAAATCCATATAAGAGGACATGCTTATAGTGGGGGAACTTTAGAATAAATTATGATATATTTATTTTCAAAGGGATGTATGAATGAATTGCTATGGGTAAATTTATATGAAGTTTTTATCCCATGAACATTGCATAGCAATTTAGAAATATATGAGGTTTTTTTGTGTCCATTTTTTTTAAAGTGGACTATCATGATTTCTTTTGTATTTTCCAATCCCTAATCCGTATTTCTTTATTTCAAGTTACTACAACATCTTTGAGATGGAAGTGTATCACAATATTTCTCTTGTGCATTGTGTGTTAAACCCTCACAAAATTCAATAACATATTTATTATTTTAATGAACCGTATAATACCCTTGTGTATAATTGCAAAACCAAATCTATATACCATGATATCCTAGAAGAACACCTTCCACTACTAAAAGGTACAAACCACTTAAAATTGTTGGTATCGCCAATTATCCCAACTCCATTCTTGGTGAAATTAGAGACCATGTGCCCAAATTTAGTGTAAAAATTCTATATCATCAAACAAACATATTTATACATTTAGTGATTCAATGAAAGATTATCAAATTAAATATTTGATGGAAGATTATCAAATTAAACACAATTTTTTATTAAACTCTTTTTTTAGTCACTAAAAGAGGATGAAAGAGATTGGTTTTCTAATTTTCCAAATTTTCCTTTTTTCCATGTAATAATTTTAAGGAATTTTTTATTCATCAATTGTGTGAAAGAGTTGATCTTAATTTTTTGATTAATGAAATCATTAATATTAAAAAATGTAAGGAATAATTAGTCCATAATTTGAATATGATGTTTACAAAATCTATGAGAAATATTCCAAAAAATTTAAGGTCAAATGATTTAATGTTCTTGGTTCTATACTTAGGGGCATTCAATGATGAAATGGGTTTCTTGTTTAGAGACAAAAATCCTACAACACTTCAACAAGCATACATCATGTCTATAGATATTGAAGATAATATAAATTTTTCATTGATGAAAGGCGTTACATCTGGGAGCATCAATTATGTATAATTTTATAAAGGGAATGAGGATGATTATTATAAAAAAAACCCACTAGTAGTGTTAAATCACCATTGAGGTATTTATATTATAAAGGAACTCATGGAGAGTGTGAGAATGAAGAAGTATTAATTAAAGATGATTAATATGAGGTATTAGAAGTTGATGATAAGACATCTAAGTGTGAATTCAATGTATAATTTAGTTGCAATATGGTTGAACATGGGCTAAGTTGTTATGAGTATAAACTAGTAGAGGAAGATCACAAAGAATTTCATGTTGTAAATCATACTCATGAAAGTAAGTGTTATGAACTTGATGCAACATGGAACAAGTCTTAGCATGTATCCACTATGAATCACATGCCTAAGCCTCTCAATATACCTCTTACTACCAAATAAAAATAGTTAAAGTTATCTTAGGTAACTAATGTTTTAAACTTGTGACAAATAATGTTTATAATTAAATGCATTTTTTTAGTGCACATGATGGTCCACGAGGAGATGCTCACATGCAATCATTTTTTATTTATGAAGTAATTTAATTTTAATATTAGGACATGTGGAAGAGATTTTTTATTACATCCTTGTATGGTAAAGCTAGATATGGTTGGCATGTTTCCATGAACATTAATTTTCTACTTGGAAATATATTATCACATACTTTAATGAAAAACACATGAGTAGATGAAAAACACACAATTAATGTTGACCCTACCTCTCTTGTCCAAGAAATATATGATATTATAAGAGATGAATGAGAGTCACCATCTAATTTTTGTGCAAGGTTTATATTTTTTTGCATAATCCTTGAGTGTATTCAGTATGTATTGACTTATTTTATGAATCCTATGGTTCTTGCATAAGTATAGTGCTCAAATAAATGAAACATAGTAATCTTGATCAAGTCTATGAGTGGGTTATTATTGTTGAAGAAATAAGATAAGAATATGTTAAATTTTTCATCTATAAATATTGATGGTAATGGTTTAGTTATCCTAAATAACCAAAATGAATATGAAAAGTGTTTCAATTAAATTTATAAGGAAGATAGTCCAAACACATGCTATGGTGAGGAAGTCAAGACATGTGAAGCTACACCACATGGAAACTTTGTGAATCAAGAGGTAAACATGTACACAATTTTTTAATCTAATGCATCAAATATTATGACTAATGAAACTAAGTGATGCATGCAATATTTAATCAAGAGAACAAGAACTTGATTACCTACTAGATACACTCTTATATTTTGCATCCTTTTAAGAATCTAGTGTCACTACTTACTATGTTGTAAACATTTATATATATGAGGATAAAATGAATATTTTTCCACTTCAAAATGGTATTATTGATAAAGAAAAAATTAAGTCAACATTGATTTGTAGCATAATATTGATATTGTTAAAGATGGATGTGATAACATTCAAATTGAGCATGTAAGGAATCTAAGGTAGCAGAAGAACTTCCTACACTAATATTGAGAGGAGGTAATGTAGAGAGGAAAACAAGCTCAAGAATTCCTCTCTAAAATTCTCACAATACAACTCAAACAGGAACAAAGGATTGCAAAAAAAAATCAATTTTTTTTTTGCACATGGAACCAATGAAATGCTTTATTCATCAAATATGATTACAATAAAGTTTCAGCCTCTAATGGATTGAGATACAAAAAATTATCTCCCTACAAGCATCACATATGCAACTATAAATTAATCTCAGACAAGCTATGCTCAGACATATGAGCTTTTACAAACAGGGCCATCTTCCAACTCTTCTAAACCACCTACAACACTCGCAACTTCAACTAGACATTCTAGAATCTTTATGGACTATTTTTTATCAGTACAAACCTGCAAATACATCACCAAAAAATGCATCCAGAGAAAAAATATGCCTATCTTCCCCTCTTTCAAAAATTACCTTTGAAAAATCCTTTCTTTGCTTTCACCATTCTCCAAAATCTCCACTACTTTCCCATAGAATTAATTAAAAATTAAATTTTCTCCTTCTCTTCCTAGGTACGCCATAATCTGTGGCTGCAAATTCAAACTTCTAAAAAATAATTAAAGCACAATAAAATGCATTTCTAACTTCCTAGTCAAAGATAGGAGTTGTAGCTTTAATCTCTCCACTTGAAATTTCTAAAAAAGCAAAAAGAAAAAATAAAACTAGGACCTGGGGGCCCACCTCTTTGCCCCTTCTTTCTAGGGTCATGATTCTGAGCTTTAAAACTCCATTATCCCATTTTCCAATGCCCCATATTGAGCTTTTAATTATTTGCAATTTAAATTCTTTATTCTTTTTTTTTGCTTTACACCCCACTAGTCAATTTGTCAAAGTTGCAAAGAAATTTAATTGACAATTAAATTATTTGCAGATAAATAATTTTCCACCCCACAACATGTATTCCAAGCCAAAATTAATTTAATTCAACAATCCAAAAATGCTCAAACAAAAAATCACCTCTTTTTGTTGATATAGGATTACCTGTTACCATGGATGCTCTTGCATCAGGAGGGTTATGCATAAGCTTTTTAGATATAAATAGTTACAAAAACTTTAAAAAATAACCATAAATAATATTTATACCACAACATAGTGATTTACATGGGGAAAACCCTTTTGGGAGAAAAACCCCACACTCCAAAAGTTGCCCAATATATTATTCATAATTCAACAAGATTAGAATATATTTGTAGAGAAAGCTTTCTCACAAGAGTATTACCAACCATAGATCCAACAACTATAAGATGCTTACTCACAACCTCCATCTCATGCACCTAATAAATAGGAAATACAATACATGAAACTATCAAATGGTATTACAAAACCATGAGCTAAAACCACCTAAAAAGTGGTTCCCATCCTTATCTCTAATAGAAAATTCCTATGATGTGTCAAACCACACACAACTACATGTAACCCCCCCTTTACAACTCATTTATGTGTCCAACATGTTTTTACATCTCCCATTTCAAGAGACCCAACTTTTGGAGGCCATAACTTTTGATTCAAGTGTGTGATTGATGAACCATTTGAACCACCAAAAAGCTCATGAAGCACTCTATCAAGCTAAAATTGGCTACAACGGTTAAGATCACTTTCATCCCCATAAAATGCCTCTAAGGCCTTTAAACCAAACTTTGAAAATAAAAAATTTAATATCTTCAAATCCAAACATGATCTTGCAACGAAAATTTATGAGCATGCTTATTTAACCAATCTGAAGCTTTCGGGAAAATTTTGCACATCAATTCATGCTCAAATGTAAATTTACTATAAATAGTTACCTCGTGTAAGTGCAAGGATGAGGCACCATTTTCCTAATAGAGCAACACAATAAACAATTTATACATAATATGCTTCATGATAATAATTCTAATAATTTCTTTGTTACACATGTTTTACACCATGATAATGATGTGGAAATGTCTAATTCATAAGAGGAATGTGCTGATAAGAATTCTAATGAGTAAAAATTCTTGCCTATGAGTGAGCCAGGACCTATAACTAACACACCTCTCATTTCTTTATTTTCATGAACTAGCTTAGTTGTTGATTTCAATAATGTCTCTAGCCTAGGTAATCCTAATTTGAATGCATATTATTATAATTAATTCTTCCATGGTGAGTTTTTGGAGCTTAGGTTGGAGTTGTTATGTTTTGTAGGTTCAAATAATTTTGAGAGTTTATATCTAGACTCGTTGATTAAATACATTGATTTTGAACATATTTGTTATGAGAAAGATCTAAGTACCTTTCTCAAAGATGAAGAAATTGAAATATTTTATGAATTTATTTATAGAATTAGTGACTATGTGGTAGGTTTTGGTATAAGACTTGAAACAAAGAAAAAAATTGAAAAAAATTGTCATTCTCTTGAGGTGTTTTGAACAAGATACCCTATTATAAAAATATATTTAAAGAGCTTAAAATAGAGGCAACTTGAAGGGCATCGTCATTCTATTGAGTTGTCTCAAGTTGAGGTATATATTGATGGTTTGGAAAATAATTTGAATCATTTTGATTAAAAAATACATTATAATATAATTTGTAATAATCATGCATGTTGGCATCTTTGTTTCCCAAAAATTAATGGGTATACAAGTGATAATGGAGCCTTCCAATCTTATGAGGGTCATGTTTTACTTATTGATAATGACCTTGTTGTAATTGAAGTTTAGTCTTTTGTAAAGGACATTAGAGCAAGCAATGACGTGAATGTGATACACTATTTAAATAAACATGAATATTAATATGGTGTAGTTAAACTTGAAAAGGTGCCTAAAGATGAAATTAATTGATTGAGTGTGCATGAGGATTATCTTTTTTATGCAATTTTTTTTAGATCAAGTACAAATTCTTGTTCTCTTTGATTGCAATATATTTATTAAGGAATACATTATTGACTAAAAGAATAGTGGTGAGCTTCCCTATCATCATTATCAATATAAATCAAATTACATATATCTTATTGAACACTTATTCCTTTTCTCATGATTGATCAAGTGAATGCACATGTATTCATCTATTAACATATTAAGCACAAAATTTGTGAATTTGATAAAGGTTTACCTGGTGAGAATATTAATCATACTATCCTTATTCAATAGACAAATAATGCTTTTATTTTCCAATTTAGATTGATAAACCCTTAAAAATGTATAACTTTGATCCTTTTGATGTAAATTTTTAATGTAAATGGGCATGATAAATTTAACAAGTGAAATTCATATATTATTTATTATAATTTTTTTCATTTGATAATCTACCATGAAGTCCAAATATACTTTATATCTCCTAATAATGGTACCTGTTTAGACATGTAGTAAGATGTGTCAACATCATCATTCTAAATTTGGGCCATGGTAATGTTTTTAGAGAAAAATTTGAGTAATTCATTATAAAAAATATTGTTTTCAATAGAGGAAAAATTTGGATTCACATTTTTTTTTTTGGATTTGAGCCATTAAGAATTGATCATAGATTGGAAAATTTAGAAATTTACAAGTTGATCAATTTATGCACATTCAATTTAAGGATTAATCGGGATTGGATGGTGTATGCAACTTCTCGGGCCGAGCTAGGGCACCCGAGCCCTAGCTCGTGATCACTCTCTGCTTGTCTATGCGCTATGGGGTGGGTTGTTTGCACATCGTTTAGGCTGGTTCTTTCTTTCTACATTGTTCTCTGTGCTGGGTGGCCGTGGTTTTCTCTCAAGTAGAGTTCCTTCCTTGCTCTGGGTTTTTTCCTTATTGGTGCTCTTTGTTGCCGTGCTTGAGGTTGTTGCTACGCGGTGGGACTGGGCTGGTGGTTGTGGGTGTGAAGCTTGGGGGTCTTGTGGCGTGTGGGGATTTCTCCTGCCGTTGTCTTCTTTGGTTGGCGCGAGTGTGGTAGGGTATGACTGGTGGGGGTATGTGTGTAGGGTGGTCAGGTGCGGTGGTGTGGGGTTTCCCCACCCTGTGTCGGGCAGTGCTCTTGCATTCCTGTCTCGGGATCGATGTCTCTACATAGTGGTGAGACTTCTAGGGCTTCTCTTGAGATGGATTTTCGGGCAACGTTTGGTTCAAAGTCTCCAAACTATGGGTTGAAGACTTTTGATAATAATTTATTTGCTCCAGATTTAGGGTTTTTTGGTGCGAGGTCGTCTAATGGTGCGAGGCTCAAGAAGATTAACAGTTGTCTCGAGCATTGCCAGGAGAGGCCTAAATTGGTGATCCTTCCTGAGATGATTGTTGAAGATGTTGAATATTATACGAACCACTCATTTTTTTGCAAATTTTTGGGGATGAGGGTTTCACTTCAGTTTTTGGAATCTTGGGCCCAGAGGACTTGGGCGCCAGAGGGAGAAATGGAGATCATATTGTTGGCCAATAGTTACATTATGGTAACCTTTAATTGCATGGCCGATCGCACTAGGGTCTTTGAGGGTGGTCCTTATTTCCATAACCAGGTGGGGTTGTTTATCAAACCATGGCATGTTGGCTTTATCCCCTCAGAGGAGCTGCCAAATCATGTCCCGGTATGGGTTTGTTTTCCTCAGTTTTCGGTGGAGTGTTATCGGGAGGATGCTTTGCACCTGTTGGCTTCGCTACTTGGAAAACCTATTGGGTCTTCATTGCAAACCTTAGGTAAAATGGTAATGACTTTTGCTCGTATTTGTGTTGAAATTGATCTTAGTAAGCCTTTGCCCGATGATGTGGATATGTGTGTGGGATCCTTCTCTTGGGTACAGCAATTGGATTATGAGAATCTTCCTTTTTGTTGTCGTCTATGTCATGAATATGGTCATTTGCAGCATAGATGTCAAAGATATAAGTCTGTGGAGTCTCAACCTGCACAACCTCCTCGCAACTCCCCTGCAGCTGATAAGGGGAAGGGCCTTGCCTCTAGTGAAGTGGTTGGTGTGGATGGTTTTGTTCAGGTTAAGGCTCGTAACAAGAATTAGGGTTAGAAGAGGACCTTAAAGGAAAGACAGGATGCTGATACTTTTAACAGGTTTGAGGTATTGGATGATCTCAGCCAGCAGGAAGTGAACCCAGGGTTGTTGAGTTTGGTTCAAGAGGTTGAGGGTTCAGCTCTGGTGGACAATATCTTTGGTGTTTCATTGGTTCCTTCAGGTGGAGATAATTTGCACATGGATACAAATCTATAGTTAGTGGTCTCAAAGGTTTCGGTTCTTTCAGCCGAGGCACCAAAAGGTGGTGGGGATTCTTCCTCTCCTGGATGAATGATAAATCCGATTGCGGCTAAGAGCAACAAGCCTTCTCCTCAGTTGGGCCTTTTACAAAGAGATCTTAAGAAGGGTGGGGTGGAGAAATATGCTAAACTTGGTAGAAAGAAGGATCTAGAAAAGATCAAGTTTATAGGAGAGACTTTGGTGGAGTCAAGGTCGATAAAGACTCTGGATTCTCATTTTTTGAACCCCTCGAAATGATTGTTCTATCATGGAATGTAAGGGGCTTGAACAACGGCCCTCGACAAAAAGTGGTTCATGATTTGGTTAGGAAACATGGTCCTGATATTCTTTTTCTGCAAGAGACCAAGCTATCAGTGGAGACTATGTTTAGTTTGGCTCCTAAGTTGTGGAGGAACGGGGAGTGTTAGTGCATTGGTGCTCATGGGTCTTCTGGGGGCATAGCTTGTTTATGGAACCCACGGAAGCTTTGTCCTCTTTGGTGGTTGTCCTCTAAATTTTCTATATCTATGATTGCTTCTAGCTTTGAGACGGGGGAGATTTTGCTCCTTTCTAATATCTATGCTCCTATTGATCTCCTAGGTAAGCAGTCTCTGTGGTCCCATATTTGGTTTGTCCGCAGTTTGGCTCCTTTCCATCCTCGGATTCTAGCTGGAGATTTTAATGCTATCACTGAGTTGGCTAAAAAGTGTGGTGGTACTGCGAGGCTGGAGTCCTCTGCATTGCTCCTATGTGATAACATTGATGCTTTGAATTTAGTGGATATGAAGCCCAGTAATGGTAAGTTTACTTGGAACAATCGCAGGGTTGGGGATAATTTTATTGCTAAGAGATTGGATCGCTTCTTGATTTCCTGCTATTGGATTGGTGGTCAGTGGTCTTCTTGTTTTGAAATTTTGGATTGGAGAGGATCTGACCATTGGCCTATCAAGCTGACTATTGAGTCACATCGTGTGCCTTGTTCTCCTTCTTTTAGATTTCAGCTCATGTGGTTGCAGGACCAATCTTTGTATGATTATGTGGCTGACTGGTGGAGAAGTGGTAGACCTGCTTTCGGTACGGAAATGTACACCTTTGTTAAACTTCTTCAGTATGTGAAATATCAGCTCAAGCGGTGGAATCTTCATTGCTTTGGGAACATCTTTCATGCTAAGGCGACTACTCAGGCTGAATTGGATGGTATCACGAAACTGATAAGGGAGGGTGGGGTGACCAAGGATTTGCTTCAGGAAGAGGCTCAGGATTTGAAAGCTCTGGAGGAGTGCAAGATGTGAGAGGAAATGTATTGGAAAAAAAAGGCTCGGATAGAGTGGCTTCAGGAGGGGGATAAAAACACAGCTTTTTTCTTCAATTCAGTGAAGTCTAAGAGGCAAGGCAATTCTATTTTGGTTCTGGTGAATGATAAGGGTGAGCAGATCTCCTCCTTTCCTAAAATCTTGAGTGAGGCGGTGCATTATTTTTCCTCTCTTTTTCAAGAGGATTTGCAAGGGGGGTCTCCGGAAGAAGCCCAGGTTCTTTCAAGTATTCCCCCTATGGTTTCTAGAGAAATGAATGTGCTTCTTATGAGTAATATCACGCTGGAGGAGCTAGAGGGGACTATTTTCCAGATGAAGAAAGAGAAAGCTCCTGGTCTTGATGGATTCCCGGTCGATTTTTTCCAAGAATTCTGGGATATTATCAAGTTGGACCTTTTGGCAGTTGTTCAGGAATCTCAGCGGAACAAGCAGATGCTAAGGGCATTAAATTCTACCTTTCTATCCCTCATTCCCAAGTGTAATAGGGCTGATAGGTTAAGTCAATTCCATCCCATTTCTCTTTGCAATGTCATTTATAAAGTTATCTCTAAGTTAATTACTGATAGGTTAAAAAAGGGGCTTAAGGAGCTGATTTCTGAGGAACTAAGTGGTTTTGTGGCAGGAAGGAAAATTTTGGATGGGATTGTTATTACAACTGAGACCATTCATTCTATGGCCAGCTCCAAAGAAAATGGGATGTTCATTAAGTTGGATATGGCTAAGGCTTATGACAGGGTCAGATGGTCTTTCCTTCGAAAGATTCTCAGTGTTTTTGGTTTCGGGGAAGATTGGATTCATTGGGTTATGAGTTGCATTACTTCAGTTTCTTTCTCTGTGATTATTAATGGAGAGCACTCTGAGTTATTTGGTGCATCTAGGGGGCTTCGTCAAGGGGATCCCCTCTCTCTGTATTTGTTTCTTCTCTTTGCTGAAGGTTTGGGGAGATTGATTAGAAGAAATGTGGAGGGTGGTCTAATCTAGGGTTGGCGGTGGGGTGGTGACTTGCCTCCACAGTTGCACCTACAGTTTGTGGATGATACTGCTCTGATGGGAAAGGCTACAATGGGAGAAGCTGCTAATATTCGTATGGCGTTGGACGTTTACTTGATTGCCTCAAGACAATTGATTAATGAAGATAAATCTTCCATCTTCTTTTTTGATACTCTGGGCCCCATTCAACAGCAGATTGCTCAAACCTTGAAATTTTAGATTGGGAATCTTCCTTTGACCTATCTTGGTATCCCCATCTCGGATGGGTGATTACCCAAGGAGTCCTGGAAGAATATTTTAGATAAATTTTGGGTTAAAGTTAATCACTGGACTCATTGGTGGTTATCTTTTGTTGGGCGTGTTAAGTTAATCAAATTTGTGGTGCAAGATTTTCCCATTTATAGATGCATGCTCCACATTGCCCCTGTGAGATTTGTTAAGGAGTTTGATTTTGTGGCTAGAGATTTTTTATGGGCTAGTTGTTTGATGTCTTCTAAATGGAGTCTGGTTAGATAGGAGGTTATTTGTAGCCTGAGGCAGTATGGGGGTCTTGGATTACGACAGTAGGCTTTGATTATGACAGTCGGCTTTGATTGGAGTGGCACTGGCTACGAAGCTGTATTGGTGGTGGTGCACTGAGCAGGATAAGATTTGGGCTAGAGTTCTATCTCAAAAGTACTTTTGGGGAATTCCTCAAAATGATATTCCTCGTTATCCCCTTGTCGGGAAGGGTTCAGTGATCTGGGGGACTCTCATTTAAAGGGGGCTGCTCTTATTAAGGATGGTTTATTTTGGATTTGTAAGCAGGGGACCGAGGTTCAGTTCTGGTCTGATTCTTGGGATGGCTCTCCTCCTCTCATCTCTCAGTACCCTAATTTATTGAATCTTTTCCAGAGGTTTATTGAGGTTGGTTGGTCATGGGTGAGTGACTTCAAATCCTCCTCTTTTTGCAGGCAGCTTGAGATGGCTAGATGGAAGTCTCCTGATGTTTGGTCGGATGTTGGTCTGCAAGAGGAATGTGTTGTGCTGCAAAGTTTTCTTTCCAGTCGTCGATGTAGTTCTCTCTGGGAGGAATATGTGCTTGCTTGGTCTCCTAATCCTATGGGTGTCTATACTATGGCCTTTGGATATAAGGTGTTATTGTCCCACAAGATGAATGGGGAGGAAGTTCAATGGTGGAAGAAGGTCTAGAACAAGTTCTCTTGGCCAAAGTGTAATTGCTTTGTCTAGATGTTGACCTAGAATAAGTGTTTGACTTGGGACAATATCGAGAAGAGGGGTTTCCATGGCCCTTCTGTCTGTGTTTTGTGTGGGGCTGCCAAGGAGGAGTCTTCTCACTCATTTTTCCATTGTCCTTTTTCTATCCAGATTTGGCATTTTTGGTGGGGTGTTTGGTAGACCCTCTGTGTTCATGCTTCCTCCTTGTTTGATTTTTGGAATAGTGTGGGTAGGCCTCCCTCTATGACTTCTTTCTTATAGGAAGTGTGGTTTGTGGGGCCTATCTTTATGTTGTGGAAGATTTGGTTGGAACAGGATAGGTGTATTTTTTGTGGTGAGAAGAAGTTTGTGCAACAAGTCTGGCAGATAATTTTGAGCATGATTTAGGAGACGGTGGAGGCTAAGTGTGCTGTGAGCTTTCCGTTAGAGAAAAGGGATGTTGAGGTGGTGGAGAGATTGGGGATTCAGGGGTTGTCTATGACTTCTGCTTATGTCAGGAGAGGGCGGAAGGCAAAGCAAAAAATTCATAGGATTGGTAGTTGGCAGCGCCCTCCTGATGGAGTTCTAAAGATTAATACTGATGGCTCTTCCAGGGGAAATCCGAGACCTGCTGGTATTGGGGGGATTGGCAGGGATTCTTTAGGTTCGGTGGTTTTCCTCTTCTCAATCCATGAGGGGCCAAAGACTATCAACATTGTGGAAGGCTTGGCAATCCTCTACGCCTTTGAGAGGGCTCATGCTTTGGGGTGGAAAAGGATTATTTGTGAATCTGATTCCCAGGTCTTGATCAATTTTCTCATTGAGCAAAAAGTGGTGGGGGTTAGTTGGTAGTTGGCTATGATTGTGCAACAAATTTTGCATGTTAGTTCGTTGATGGAAATGGTGACTTTTGTTCATATTCCACGGGAGTGGAATAGGGCTGTTGATTGCTTGGAAAAATGGACCTATGAGCATGTCGGTGGGTGGAGAATCGAGGAGTGGGAGCTTATTCCTCTGGAGCTTTGCCATGATTTGGAGGGAGTTCTTGCTAAGGATAGGGCTGGTTTAGGAGTTGGCTGACTTTGGTTGTGATCTATTCTTCTATTTTTGTTATTTCTTGGGACTTCGGTCCTTTGCTTTCCTTGTAATGTTCCTTTCTGAGTTTCAATAAAGTTTTTACCCCTTTTATTAAAAATTTATGCACATTCATAGTTATGCCTAGTTTGTAGCCTATAGATTATTTATATATCTCATTATTCCCACAAGGGTAATACACTATTTAACATGGGCCATTATTTGGACTAATTATGCACCATCTTATTTCAAACATTCAACCTTTTGTTTGATATGGCAATCCTATTTTTTAAGCTTTGGAATGACATGTTGGCTATAAATTTTTTTTTGAACAACTAACTTTAATGGTCAATATTTTATGTTTTGGTGATGAAGGAAGTTCATAAATTTTAAATTTACCAATATTTTAGATTTCAAGTCACTTGGTATAGAATTGGACCTAGATTTGTGCTTCAAATAACTCAAAGTTTGATTTAAAATTTAATATTCTAAAGATTAAGTGAGTTTAGATAATTCATCATCATCCTTTAGTTTAAATTTTTGTAACTCTTGGGAAAAAAATAAATTCATAGTGTGAAAAGAAATATATAGTAATCACATAACCCTCATGAGAGAAAATATGTAAAACAAGTATTCAAAATCCATAATGTAAAAGAATAAAAAACATACCACAAGATGACACTAGATATATCTTAGAAATAATCTCTTAAGGGAAAAAAATAGCCTCTAAAATTACTCATACACTCAATGTATTATCTCAAGGAAAAGATTATCATATACTTGTTGATTCTACATGAAAATATTTTGAAACATCAAGCATCTTAGTTTTACTCCTCTAGATGCCAACAATAAATTTATAATCATGCAGTCATACATACCAATCCATGCATCCTCTACTCACATATGTAACCTACAAGAGATGTAAAATCCAACCTTAGACAACAAGCCAACCTTAGCAAGTACTAATGTGCTTACCTTTATAGAAACAAGCTTGTGTCCCACTTCTAGGACATCCCAATTTTTGCTTGAAATCATATATATTTTTTAGAAAATTTAATATTTTAAGCCTTTAGTGGTTCCATATAAAGGATTTTAATTGATGAGGGTTAGATCAGACCTTGTTAGATCAAATCCCCTTGGATAGAACTACCCTAGTCTTAAATAAAACCCTCAATGGAGTCTCCTCCTTACCTATCAAAATGCTGACAAAAATAGCATTTACTTCACCTTTTGGGGATCAAATTATGAAGTCAATTAGGAGATCTATTTGTAAGTATGTAGCTATTATTATAAGTTTTCCAAAAGCATTATTATGAATATATTTAATTTTATTATTATATTATTTTCTATTTTTTGTGAATGTAGTTTTTTCCCCAAAAATCAAGGTCTTTGTTTCACACATGTGGAAAAATAAAAAAGATTTTTGTTTTCTAAAAAAATATCTATACACTAGGTATTGATATCCTTATTTAAAAATAAAAAAAAAAGGTTAAAATTTTATGTGCTATC
>VDFB02044350.1:0-13621 GCA_007258455.2 Sequoia sempervirens | reverse complement strand
CATTTTGCATTTCTTCTCTACTAGTGCTTACTTGCTTCTAGGTCATGGATACTCCAATTTGCTTGACTTGCTCTCCTCGTCAAAATGTTTTCATGGGTCGTATCATGGCTCAAAGGCTTAGAAATTTTTCTTCATTTGGACTACTAGTTTCATTGTGCCAAACTTGTGCTTAGTTCTTGGGGAACAATATGTGGAATCCAGAGCTTACTATCAGTTTTATTTTGACTTCACTTCTCGCTTTGTAGCATCACTCCTAGACATTGGGCTCTTTGTTTAAGATGTTCGCTTGGCTACAAATATGATAGTGTGGCTTGAATATTTGAGGAATCTAGATAATGTTATGTCTATTGCACACTCGACCATTGGAATCCCTTCTATGGATGATATTCCTCGGTTCTTGGAACACGGGGATCTAGTTCCACTCTGACCATTTCTTACTAAATCGATACCCTTGAATTTGAAGCTCACTAGGAAATTGCCTACATAGGATTTTGGCCCTGTAGAAAAGGTATCCCAAATTGAATGAATAGCCACCCTTTTTTGCAACTCAGCTCCCTCTTTTTGATTTTTGGTCTTTTTTTTTACAGCAAGAATTTTGGTACTCCCATGTATATACATGATATACACACACATATATATATTTATCTTTATCGTACACTTTAAAGCGTGTATTTACTGTGTATGGATTTATTATTTTCTCATTTGAATTAACTCTCATGTGTATGATAAGTTAAGCAAAATTTGCTAATGTGAAGGGCCAAAAAAAATAGAAAGAAAACAAAACAAAACAAAAACAAACCTTACAAAAGAAAACTAACCCTAACTAACCATAACTTTACTCTAACAAATGACTAACCCTAACAAAGAATTTTTTTTTAAGTTCAATAACTATCTACATTGTTGTTTTGGTATGAATTACAACAAGATTATCCTCGAATTCACTGGTGTTGGGTAAAACTGTGGTTCATATTAACTCTTGTTTTGACTTAAATTGGTCTCATATGGATTTCCTTAATTTATACCTAGATATGTCAATCTGAGGTCATAAACTAATGAAACGTATTGAGGATTTGTGCGTAAGGGGTAAAGATAATAAGTTAAGCGGGATGAAATACAACTATTCATATTTGAACTTAAATAACTATTCCACAACACACTCCCTGATTGATTCACACTTTATTAAAAGTCTAAACTAGAAATTATGTTTCCTATCACAATCAAGACAGGATCTGTGCCAATGTATGTTTGTGCAGACTAAAGAATGAATAGCTTATAGAAATTTTATAATCTCTAGAATAAATGTTTTAATTAATTACTGCTAACAAGATTCCAAAGGCATTCATAAAGTGACTAAATTCTTGAAACATAGATTGATTTATGAACTAGAAAACTAATCTAAGATTAAACTAACTTTTGTATATTGTAACCCAAGATTAGAATTTACACAAATGCAATATCAGACTAAGATCCAAATTTAAATCCCAAATGAATATATCCCATGAAGTAATCTACATTAAATTCTAAAAACATGCAGACAATAATAGAATTACTACTACAAATTAACATTTAGGTAAACACGAATCAAAGAATAAAGAAATGCACAAGGAACATAACGCATATAAAACTCACCACACCACTAAGAAAGAGATCACCTGATAACATGAGTAGTGGGCGTTGCCTTGTTGTTCACCAAGCAACACAAAGACTACTAGCTTTACACGATCTTAATCACACATAATGCGAATCCACATAATAACAATTGAATATTAAAATGATAGTATTTCTTTTGTATATCTAAAGTCTATCCAGTCTTTGAAACACACACATATTTATACCAAAATGATATAACAATCCACCCTTGGTTTGTTATGGCTGATGACCAACAAACCATAGCTTAATTTGATATATTACAAAATGGACACTGGCCAAAGACCCTTTTAAGAAAGTATAGTATAATAAAAACAATAGTAGCTACAACTATTAGTATAATAGAAAATTTATTTTAAGAACAAAAAAAAATGACTTCAAAACTATTTCCATCTCGTCCTCACCTCTTCACTACATGTTTGACAACTACATCACCCCTTTCATTCATCTTTTGCCATTTGGGCCACAAAATAATTAGTATCTCTATTTATTACGATATTATTATCAATCCTAATCTTCTTTTTACTTTTTACTAAAACTTAGAGTTCCTTCATTAATTGGTGATAGGAAGGTAGACAAACATAAAGGTAAAAAGGGAAAAGAATAGGTAAAAATAGGTAAAAATAATGGGATTCCTATGCTCATCATTTCCCCTAGCTGGCCATTTTGTATGTCCTCATGCAAAGAAATATGGATTACAAACCAGAAAGCTTCTAAAGAGTGCTCCCGAGCTCCTTGACCCAGATTTTTTGCATTGCTTCCACCTGTTGTTTATTTTCCTAAATGGATATATGAGATGCTTTGCACACCATGGCTCCATAAAGTTCTACCCTAAGTTGAATAATCTCCCTTGTCTGTGAGTTTGTATCATAATTTTCTTCCTATAACAAGTTGTGTAAGACTTGGTTTTTTGTGGTTAACCTGGTTACTATTTCTTATAAACCCAAAATTTACTCTTTTGTCAAATGAGGGTTTTGATCTTCAAATTCTTCTTCTGCTTCCACCTTATCCTTTGACTCAGAACTTTCTTCTTGTTCTGTAATGTCAATTGTAGGTGTTTGAATACCACCCTGTCTAGCTTCTACATTCAATTTTTTTTCTTTGGTCATAATAGAGATGGGTGTTTTAGTTACATTTCCTTCAGTAGCTTTCCCAAACTTTGTTTGAATTTCTATGGAGTTATTCATTTGATCGTAATTATCTACTTGCAGAGAGAGCTATCCTTTGGGCATTTTGGTCCCCATATTTTATTTTGCATCAATGACACTTGAAAGACTATGTAATGTCCCCTATGCACGGTTGGGTGCGTCCTAGCGGCCATGTGTCCGACGGGCTTGCATAAGACCCCAGATTCTCCGGTGGTGGCTTCGGTGGTGAAAGATTCTTCCCTAGTTGTCACCCTTAACACCCTGGGTAGCCGCCCTCACTACCAGGCCTGTCTTTTGGTGTAGTGGTTGGGCCTTAGTGGTAATGATCCGGTCTTGAGGTCAAGACCGGAGTGGTATCGTAATGTCCCCTCGTTAGCGTAATGGTCGGGTCATTCCTAGCCGCCATCACGCGGTCCTAATGTGCCATGGTATTAATCTCGCATTCCCATGGTGGCTCTGCGGCGAAAGATTCCCTTTCCCTAGTTGTCGCCCTTAACACCCTAGGTAGCCACCTCTTACTAACAGTCGGTCTTCTTTGGTGTAGTGGTTGGGCGTCAAATTTTAACTTTTCAAATTGCAAGTCACAAACCAAAGCACTGCTAAGCTAGCGTACCAAACCAAATCTGTGTGAGCATTGGTTAGAGTGATCTGAATGCGTAAACCGAAATAAGGAACTCTAACCAAGAATGGCGCCGATGATGGTGAGCATATGGTCAGAGGGTCTCAATCAAAATGCTTATGCAAGAACTCTAACCAAGAATGCGCCAGTGAATGACAAGCATGTGGTCAGAGGATCCCTACAATCTAATATACTGAAAGCACACTCAACACCAAGTATGTGCTACTCAATCCAATATGGAAATGAGGTGACCATATGGCGGAGATAACAGAATTTACAATGCTTTGAAGAGAAATAAGCTAGAATGCTGAAAGTAACTCGACACCCAGAATGTGCTTTCTAACCTGGAGTGGGAAAGGAGCTACCATAGGGCGGAGATAAAGAAATACATTTGCAATTACAGAATGTAAGAATGAGTATTACAAATCATGGTAAAGCAATATTAAAGAACTGTTGTCAGTACTACTGCCAGCTTACAATAGATATTATCGCTTGCAAGATCAAGTATTAGATGCTCTTCAAAAATGTTGCAACAACAAGGAATCCTTCACATAGCCTTTAAGGAACTCTCAACACCAATCCAATAAGGAAGATGCAGATTTCTCAAATCTGATCTGACAGACCAGCAACATGAATATCATAACCAGCAACACAGATCCCTAGCAATATGCTCATAACTCTCTCATTTCTCACCCAAATGATCTCAAATCTGATGCAACATACCCTCAAAATGATGGCGCCTAACTTAGTAATAAGAAATGGCATCTAAAAATGGTTATTAATTACTGACACGAATCCCAAGGCACTCCAGAAAGTATGGCCTTCAAGGAATGACGAATTTGCATTATAAAATCATAAGCTTCGTATTAAAATCTGCAAATATTCATGAAGGGGCGCCCTTACCAATAAGATGCAATGACACAATACACAGAATGAGATTATTTTTGTTTTCTGATTTATGAGTGAAACTACAGATTCAGCCCTGTTATCAGCAACTCTGGAAAATGACAAAAATTAAAATGCAATAAACTGAACTTCTAATGGCAAAACAACACTACAATGCAAACCTTACTACCAAAAACACTCAAAATAAGCAAACCTCTCCACTAGGTGCTATCTCTCAAGCACGAAGTCGAGCCAAGGCTAGGAGGCATTCATTCCTCGAAGCAATCCAGCAACCATTTCGGCAACATAACAATAGCATAGACCAAAGATGATGAAAAGAGACCCAAAGGCTTCCTTTTATAATTTGCCGTTGACCTTCTTGAAACCCTAACCTTCTTTTCAGAGTCAAACCCTAATCCTCCAAAAGATGGCGTCCTTTTCTTCAAAGCTTCAATTTGACTTCTTTTAATTAAATTCATCACTTTAATAATGGCATCCAACTTAAGGCTTTAATTCAACCTTAATAATTATAAAATAATCTCAATGATGGCGCCACCCTTAAAAGACCACTTTTTAAAACAACATTAAGTCAATAGACTAGGCCAAGGGGTAATATAACATTAAAATATAATGTTATTTAAGTGAAATGAACTTATCTCTCCGAAACCGCATCCCGAAACCAAAATTTGAATAAACCAATTGAGTCGACTGAAGAGGAAAGTCAACTATGCCGAGACCAAAAGGACCACTGCCATAAATAGAATTTACTAAAAATAGTAAATTCCAAAAAGTGCTCAGAATGCCCAGAGAAACATATCACTGCGAAGCCCACAAAAAACCCAGAAGGAATCCGCAGTTCGAACACAAATTCACGAGCAACCGCAACCCCCACACAAGAAACCCTAATCAAACCGTCCCAGTAGCCTACGGGTCTCCAGAATAGGCCAACGGTCATCAAAGAAGATCATGCTCGAGAAGGGGACATTACAATCCGCCCTTCCCAAAATTGCTTGTCCTCAAGCAATACCACCACAACTCCAGAAATTTTAAAACTAATCCATACGCAAACAAGTATGATCCTTGGTTCCCAAGTGTGTCTCAGGAAGGACCCACCATGCCGATGCCGCACCACTCTGATCACATCAATGAAAATATCATGCCAATGCTGCACTGACTCCCCGTGTAACTCCAAAGTGTTACCATCAATGATACTCAAACTGAAAGATCTTAAAGATCTTAAAGGATTGAGATTAATATCAAGTAACGTCTCATGTCCAAGATGCCCAAAGTCAACAATATCAACCATACCATTGTCAACCACAATTCTAGGTGAGAAGAAAGATAGGCTACCCAACTCAAAATCAATCTCCTCAACGCACCTCCACATGGTAACAAGCGAAACCATGACTGCAAATGTGACATCTTCAACTCTTCTTGCAAAGAGGAAAGCTTTCCTTTGCAAGAACTCAACAAACTCAAACTCATGATTCCACATGAATTCCCTATGCCTCCGCTGATTTATCATGGCACAACTAAGAAGTCTGAAGAAGTTTCTCACAATTCCAACCCCAAGAGTCTCAGAATGTAGAATCAAGGCATTGAACACGATCTCAGCAGTAGGAGTCTCGAAATGCCAAGCCAAGTCGAGCGATGGTCTGCTGCTCCAATTATTTGTACATGAATATGTACCAAGAAAACCATTAGAATGAGTATGGTTTCTTTCCAAATGCTGAATGTGCTCAACCCACACCACCAATTCTCTCATGTGAAACCATAAATTGTCCCTCGAAAGAGACTGGAAGGTTTGAAATTGAATGAACCAGCAACCCAACCAGACTGAAATGGTCAACTTGAAATCTGATTTTATGAAAATCAGCATCCAAGGAGATAGATAGCTGCTGCAAAACTGAAAATCAGCACTCAAAATATCATGTCTGCTCAAATCTACCGCTGAGGATAGACCCATTGAAGATCCCATCACAGCCAAGTACCAATCCTTGTTCAACTTTTCTCTCCAAAACTCCCATTGATCATTAGGAGTGAACTTCAAATGACTGATAAAGAAGGTAACAACATCCAAAGGACAGTGAATTTGAGGCTCATCACTCCAACATACCTTCTTGACACATATCAAAAGCGAGCTGATACCAGGGCCCCACATCATAAGTAAAGAAGAGTCATTCCGCAAATGGAGAATTACTTTTACTAGAATGCTTTGGGAAATACGTTCTATTTGAATCATCGCACCTTGAAACTCCAAGAAGTACTCAACAAATCTGAATTCGTTGAGAAAGTCAAATTCAAAATCATGAGAGAAGAATTGCTGGAAGGATTCAATGGATCCTTCATCGAACTCCATTATGAAGTTAGTTACTCTTAGAGAATATGGTGTAAGCATGAAGCCCGATAGGAACCTGACAAGTATCCCCATCAGAAAATGAATGAACTCTTCATCGGAGTGCCAATCATCTCTTTGTTGCCAATCAAGATTAGTGACTTCATTCCACCAAGCTTCTTGATTTTCCACCTCCTGAAGAATGGGGAGACTAGGAGCAGCAGTGAGTTCTTCATTATGCAACTCATGCATCCTCGTTCCATTGTTAGAAGAAGTGCTAGAACTCCCCTCTTCAACAATGATGTCATAAGAGATTTCCTCAAGGCTTGAAATCCCATCATCTACCTCAAAGGAATGTTTCTCATAAGCTCCCTCTTCACCTAGTTCAAAAAGAGGAATGTCAAACACTAGGAAGTCGTTCCTTCCATCTTGCTGCTCCAAATCAGCACTAGTGATCTTTGATTTTCTAGTGAAACTTTCAAGATCAAACTCTCCTTCAAGATTATCAAGCTCTTTAATCACTTGCTCGATTTCTTCAGCTCTATGTCCATTCTCTTGTTCCTTGGAAAGTTTGAAATCAACAAACTGACCTTCTATCTCCATTAATGTTACTTGAGTCTCTTCTAACATAGCCTTTGTTGATTCAAGCTCATGAGTAAGCTCATCAACCTTTCTCTCTTTTCCTTGGAAAACACTGAAGGTCTTTTTTGCAAATTCAACGGTATGATCCTGATCCTTCATCAAGTGTATACAATCTGATTTCAACGCTTCCAAAGAGTCTGACAAGTTGCAAGTTGAGAAGAGCAACTTCATCCTTAACTCTTCTTCTTCTCTCTTCAAGTTGAGCCTTCCAGTAGAGATCTTCAATCAAACTGTGAGTGCGATCAAATTGGGATAGAACTCGCACTTCCCTCTTAAAGGACTCTTTGACTTGTTCTTCCCACTCAAGAATATGCAAAGATGGTGGATTGCTAGTTGGCTGACTTTCAAAATCAGAACTTTGTTTTAAGTCTTCGCTGCCATCATAGCTGTTCCAGCTTTCGTGTCTTTCACCATCAACTAGAGGAGAATGCTCAATGTCATGGAGAGGAACACGTTCCACAATTTCTTCGACCCTAAGTTTGCAATCAACTTCATGCACTGAAAAATCAGATTCGTGCTTAGTAACACCTTCAAACTCTACATCTTTAAGAACCATATGGTCTTCTAGCTCTTCTTCTTCGTCACTGTCTCCTTGATCAAACATTATGCCAGCATCCAACTTGCTCAATGGATCATAATCATCCGCTGTTCGGAAAATATCTGTAGAAACATTTTCTTCTTTAGTGGCTGCAACCACTTCAAAGAGATCATTATGGTGCTTCATTGAACACTCTTCTTCTTCAAAGACAACTTCCCTTCCAAAGGCTACCACATGGTTTGCAATGCAATCTAATTTTTGTTCTTCATCAGGATCAAAGGGAAATTCATCCCACAACGGTTCTCTTTCATACCTTGGTGCCAACACACCCGGATCCCAAATGCTAGTGGGTTGATTAGGATGCTCAATCAGACAAAACTTTTCATGCTCCTCCTGAAGTGATGACTCCTTAACTAAGTCAACTCCCACATAACTTAAGCTGATAACATCAAAATTATTTCTCTCCAATGGCTCAGTTTGCTGCTCCATCCCAAGGTCACCACCATAGTGAATTGAAAAATCTTCATTGCTTGCTGTTTTGGAAACTTCACTATCATTGTCTTCTTTATGAGGAAGTATTATGCTGATGTCTTCGTGTAGAACTTCTTGAGAAGTTGGGACAGCAACTTGAAGAGAATCCATCTTTACCAAATCGTCAACATGATCTGGTATGGACTCTTTGGAATCATCACCATCTTCACAACCATTAATCTTTCCTGCAACATGCTCTAATTTCACTAAAAGTGGTTCCAATTTCTCCTCACATTGATTAAACAACTCCTTAATCAGTAAAGCAGCAATAGGAGAACCCTTGTAATGTCCCCATTTTTGGCGAGCATCAGAGTTCGTAAGAGTTAGCCTATTATGCGACCCTCGTAGGCTGATAGGTTGGATAGAGGGTCATTTCGGAGCTTGGCTCAGCTTCAGATTGGCAGTTTTGATCAATTGGCTTTCGTTCGGGTTCATTCGGACGTTTCTTGCAGAAGTTGCTATTTTTAGCAGTTGTTGGCAGTCGGTGTGGGACCCCTGCTATTTTTAGCAGTATGGACTTATTACATTCAGAATCACTTCCTTTGTCGACAGCATCAGACGGCTCGAGCATCGGGTTAATAATGAGCGAGATATTAATATTTAATTGAATTAATTAAATATTAATTAATTGGAGATTATAATATAAAGTTATAATATTTTAATTATAACTTAAGTGATTCAGTGAAGGGGTCGCCCAACATCAGGGAAGGGGCCATTTTGCATATTAAATTTATAATTTAATATTTGAATTGAGACTATTGAAAGAAATTAAAAGAAGAGGTCGAATTATTTTAAATTCCCTATCTTTAAGGAAATCGCACTTTTGAGAAGAATATAGGCTTTGCATTGGGATTTGAGCCATTATGTCATTTGTTGAATGGAAAATTGATCAGTCTTTGTCAGAGAACGGAAGCTTTAGGGTTTCAGTCTCGAACGCATTGGGGAACGAGCCATCTCCAGTGAGAGCAATTCAGAGGGTGTGAAATAACACCTGATTTATTGCCAACAGAGGTTTCTTCATCCAGAGGAAATCATTGAACTTCAGAGTGTTTAAATATTCAGGGTTTCAGAGAGTTTCTTTCTTCCAGAAGACATCTAACAATATAGGCGTACATATTCTCCACATTCAGAGATTCCAGAAGGGGGCCATACCTTTATTAATTGTTGTTGCTGTCTCAGCCGTACAAATCTGTACAGTGCAGGCCGTACCATCATTGGGAAGAGCGTATTCTCCAGAGGAAGCATTGTTTCAGCATAGTTTTCATCTGGGAGCATATTGCAAATCATGGCGCCTACCCTTATTGATATTCTAGAGACTTTATTGAGTGTCATACCTCCATTCAATAATTGCTGATTATTATCAGGCCGTACTGCTGTGTACCAGGCCGTACCAACAGCTAGGAGGCGAGTTCTTATTTCTGATCAAAGCGCCTATCTCCCAGGCAAGCAATCTTCATCACCTTGGGCGCTCGAGTAGCTGGAGTCTTCTGAGATCATCAGACTGGAGGAGAAGCTAATATTCAACTCAGCCGTACCATCACAAGCTGAACATTTATTGCAGCAACAGAAATCAGGTTCTCAAATAAATCATTGCCTTTTAATATTGCATGTAACTGGGTATTTTTGTAATCATTCCGGGAGAGTAACAAATGTACTGGCATCCATATTTTGTCATTTTGAGAGCTAGATAATTTTTATTGAATTTATCTTCAATTATTTGCAAAATCGCCATATTGCATTTTATGCTCAAAAACCCAAAAACGGTTAAAAAACTTAAAACCATCAGAAAAACAGTCAGTATCGGAAACAGGGGGAAACTAAGGTTTCTACAACCCTCTTCTTCATGTTCGTATGCGTCCAAGAGGAAGGATTGGACACTAGGTGGAATTTCATCAGCCTCATTAATAGTGAGAACAAGAATATTATTCACAGCTGCAATAACATCCTTTTCCTGTTTGCTCCAAGTGGATTTGACGAAGTAACGGAACAAGTGATCAATCTGATCATGCATTTCCAAGTCTATTAGCAAGTTACTTATCCTGAGTTCTGAAAATGTTTTTAAGATAGCAACCTTTCTAGAACGTAGATTGCTCCCAGTTTCATCAAGTTCTTGGAAACTTCCAACAATTCTATGAAGAATCTTCTTCATAGTTTCATCATCATAAGACATTAGGGGAATCACAATTCTCATCAACTCCATGAAGCAAGAAGTAATCAGCAGCTTGATTTCTTCATTTGGGTGTCCCAACCAATAGGGCTGAACTAAAAGGTGAAATGCCGGTGATAATGCCAACTGCATCCATTAGGAAGGTGACTGCTTCACCTGTCTCAAACATTGTTCCAATATTTGAAGATTATTCTTTTCACCTTCCCTTGACTTACATTCTTTGTCAAGTCTGTTTCTGGTCTCAAAAAGTGTTTGTTCCAGCTTTATCTCTTCTCTGTTAGCCATGTTTATCTGCCACTTCTAAACTGAGCTGAACTCCGTTCTGACCTCTGGTGTAGAAACTAATTTCTCTATCCTTCGACTATCAAATGAACTTTGTTGGGCACAGAATGGCAGGATCTTGGCTCTGATACCACTGAAATATTCCGAGCCAAATTTTTCAACTTTTTCAATTGCAAGTTACAAACCAATGCACCCGTTAAGGTTAGCAGCTAAACCCCAAACGATACTGAAACAACTCTAACTAGAATGTACACCAGGATCCCGATGTGGGCAAGGTGTGAGCATTGGTCAAAGGATCTGAATGCAGAAACTGAGCTGAAGGAACTCTAACCAAGAATGGCGCCAATGATGGCGAGCATATGGTCAGAGGGTCTCAATCAAAATGCTTATGCAAGAACTGTAACCAAGAATGCGCCGGCGAACGACAAGCATGTGGTCAGAGGATTCCTACAATCTAATATACTGAAAGCACACTCAACACCAAGTATGTGCTACTCAATCCAATATGGAAATGAGGCGACCATATGGCGGAGATAACAAAATTTACAATGCTTTGAAGAGAAATAAGCTAGAATGCTGAAAGTAACTCGACACCCAGAATGTGCTTTCTAACCCGGAGTGGGAAAGGAGCTACCATAGGGCGGAGATAAAGAAATACATTTGCAATTACAGAATGTAAGAATGAGTATTACAAATCATAGTAAAGCAATATTAAAGAACTGCTGTCAGTACTACTGCCAGCTTACAATAGATATTATTGCCTGCAAGATCAAGTATTAGATGCTCTTCAAAAATGTTGCAACAACAAGGAATCCTTCGCATAGCCTTTAAGGAACTCTCAACACCAATCCAATAAGGAAGATGCAGATTTCTCAAATCTGATCTGACAGACCAGCAACATGAATATCATAACCAGCAACACAGATCCCTAGCAATATGCTCATAACTCTCTCATTTCTCACCCAAATGATCTCAAATCTGATGCAACATACCCTCAAAATGATGGCGCCTAACTTAGTAATAAGAAATGGCATCTAAAAATGGTTATTAATTACTGACACGAATCCCAAGGCACTCCAGAAAGTATGGCCTTCAAGGAATGACGAATTTGCATTATAAAATCATAAGCTTCGTATTAAAATCTGCAAATATTCATGAAGGGGCGCCCTTACCAATAAGATGCAATGACACAATACCCAGAATGAGATTATTTTTGTTTTCTGATTTATGAGTGAAACTACAGATTCAGCCCTGTTATCAGCAACTCCGGAAAATGACATAAAATGCAATAAACTGAACTTCTAATGGCAAAACAACACTACAATGCAAACCTTACTACCAAAAACACTCAAAATAAGCAAACCTCTCCACTAGGTGCTATCTCTCAAGCACGAAGTCGAGCCAAGGCTAGGAGGCATTCATTCCTCGAAGCAATCCAGCAACCATTTCGGCAGCATAACAATAGCATAGACCAAAGATGATGAAAAGAGACCCAAAGGCTTCCTTTTATAATTTTCCGTTGACCTTCTCGAAACCCTAACCTTCTTTTCAGAGTCAAACCCTAATCCTCCAAAAGATGGCGTCCCTTTCTTCAAAGCTTCAATTTGACTTCTTTTAATTAAATTCATCACTTTAATAATGGCATCCAACTTAAGGCTTTAATTCAACCTTAATAATTATAAAATAATCTCAATGATGGTGCCACCCTTAAAAGACCACTTTTTAAAACAACATTAAGTCAATAGACTAGGCCAAGGGGTAATATAACATTAAAATATAATGTTATTTAAGTGAAATGAACTTATCTCTCCGAAACTGCATCCCGAAGCCAAAATCTGAATAAACCAATTGAGTCGACTGAAGAGGAAAGTCAACTGTGCTGAGACCAAAAGGACCACTGCCAGAAATAGAATTTACTAAAAATAGTAAATTCCAGAAAGTGCTCAGAATGCCCAGAGAAACATATCACTGCGAAGCCCACATAAAAACCCAGAAGGAATCCGTTGTTCGAACACGGAACACCAATTCACGAGCAACCGCAACCCCCACACAAGAAACCCTAATCAAACCGTCTCAGTAGCCTACGGGTCTCCAAAATAGGCCAACGGTCATCAAAGAAGATCATGCTCAAGAAGGGGACATTACACACAATCATGAATATCATTAATCATTTCGTGGTATCAAAGCTTAGGCTCGAACCTAGTTAGCCGATTTTTTTCTCTTTTTCTTCTTCTTTTTGCAGGTTCCTAGTTCGACATTTTCATCTATTGAAGCATTTTTTATTTGCTAAAACCTGCGAAGTCTTTTTGAAACATGATTTCAAGGGTACTTCTGTGAAATCACAGATTTGTTCCTACGACAGTAAAAATTGTGCTATTTTCATGCATTTTTTTGGACACAATTGTCTGTGGTTTTTTGCATCTTTTCCTTTGTCATTTCTTTGCATTTCTAGGTGTTTGAATACCTTGCAAGTTGAGTTTGTGGGTGTTGCAGGCTTTGTGCAGATCTAAACCTATTTTTTTGGAGTTTTTCTTAAAAATCGTGGGTGATCTATTCTCAGTTCGTGGATAAGCATTTTTTGGAAGTTTCTTTTTTTGGGGGGCAATTTTCTAAGTTTGTGGGTGTTTTTGAGGTTTTGTCTAAAGAACTTTGGGTTTTTGAATCATAAGTTCCAGATTTTCAGTGAACCTAATTTTTTCCAGTTTTCATGGCAGCTTGAAGAGTTGAGTTTAGATCAGTTTTGACAGAATTTTTTTGGGAAAAATAAAAATTCTGCAAAGAGTTTTTCGAATCAAAAAAATTTACTAAGTGTTGTTTTTTGATTATT